>CAEGAF010072995.1:0-16580 GCA_903067075.1 Micropoecilia bifurca | reverse complement strand
GTCGCCAGTCTGTCGCAGGGCAACACAGAGACATACAGGACAAACAACCATGCACACCTAGGGACAATTTGGAGAGATCAATTAACCTAACAGTCATGTTTTTGGACTGTGGGAGGAAACCGGAGTACCCGGAGAAAACCCACGCATGGATGGATGGAAGTGAACTCTGCTCCAGTTTAAATTCATAAGTGAACAGCAAACAGACTGGAGACTACTCCACAAGCAGGAAGTGTCATGAGACGACACAGGGGATTCTGGGTAACTACAAACAAAACAAACACCGAGTCTAACGCTAGCAGGAGAAATGCTTCATGGTGTTTTACCAAAGACAAAGAGAAATCCTACAACCATTCAAATCTGACGCTGCTCCATTTTTGTTTCCATTCTGTGAAGGAAGTTGTGCTCAGTTTCTTCTTCAGAGGTTTTCATATCATTTCCTTCAGTGGTTCTTGGTGCAACGCCTCCCACAGCTCTTAATAAACAAAAACACAGATTTCACTTTCATTGTATCATTTGTTTCTGCCATGACAACATTTCTTGTTATTGTATCTTGCAATGGTTTGTCTCATAATGTAAAATCAACTAAATATTACTTTGCATGTATTCAGTAGTTGTATTTTTATTTAAATATGCATGAATGTATTGTTGCCCTGTGGAGAAAAGATTTAATTTCTTTGATGCAAACAGTATATGGATTTATTTTAAATAAAGGCATCCTGTTATTGATGGAGGATCTACAAAGCTTTGGGGTCTCGTTTCTGAATTTGGTCACAAATATTGATGGTAGTTAAAGAACAAGAAGGCAGAATAAAAACAACTAAACAAACGTTTGGATAAAATTAAGCTGATCTGACTTTATACTATTTAACAGAGTTTTTTCAAATGTCCAGATCAAGGAGAAAAAAAAACTAAATATTTAATGATTTAGTTTAATATAATAAAACTGATCAGCATTCAGATTCTCTCTTCTTGCAGGTTGGTAACTTCCTGTGTTACCTAATGATTATTGCCACTCTGAACCAAGGTGATGTCTGTTTCCTGTCGCAGTGACAGGATGTGGTTATGTATAAAAAAACACATTCTCACTTCCTGAAAGAAATATAACTTTGCTGAGCTTTCCTACAACCGTTTCTGTAAAATAAAACTAAGCAGGTAAGATTCCTATTTCTTTGGTATTTCTACAGAAACTGAAACTGGAGTCATGAAATGTAAATAATTCCTACTTTGCAACTTAGAAGAACATCCAGTGTAACGTAGGTGTTAAATATGATGAAAACAGGAAACAGGAAATTATGTTAAGTGATAGATTACGGTACTCATTCTGTTGTCTAAGGAGAGGAATTGATTTCCTCTGATCTCTTATGTAATATGTTTACTTGATGCTGCTGAAGCTGAAGGGACTGGCAGAGAAATTATGATTTGATAATGACTTAAGTGTGTGAGTTGTTTGAAAGACAGACGATAAACCTTCAGACAACTAACTATTTTCTTTGATGCAGGACAACTTACAGGGTAAAAACTGTTAAAATTCAGTCTTTCAGGAGATGATCTCTCTGCATTCCTATGCCCTACTATTAAATGACTGAGTGACGTAATGCTGTAATAGATCTTATAATGAATCTGAAAACTGAAAGCCACAAAATAATTTCTTTTAGTGAAAATCAAATTTGTTAAGATTGAGAGGCATACATGATTTTTCCTCCAGGCTGAATGTCAGATTTAAAACCTAAATTCATATATTTTTACTTTGTTTCAATAAGTGAGCAAACAAAATTTGACAATTTCCTTCTAACATTTCCTCAACCAAGTTCCTCATTTCCAAATACAACAAAGATGGAGTGATTGTTCTTCATAGATCAGATATGATTTCATCGGACGTCTTATTTTTGAATCAGCTGAAGTGTGTCTGGAGTTCCTAACAATAATTTTCATAATGATGGAAGAGATTAAAACTGTCCAGAGAGCCAAATGTGTCTGAGCACCTTCTTACACTGGACATTTCTTCATGAAGCATATTAGTAAATTCATATGTATTGTACTAAAATACCTGAATTTTCAATGTGTTGGAATGAACTCTGGTTTTAGATCCATTATTTTCAACAGATGTGTCCAAATTCAAGGGTTGCATCCTTTGAAGGCCGATTACATCACAGTGATGCAACGATCCACATGCAGCCCAAAAATGAAACAGTCAAAGTAAGAGTCTTGTGTGCTGTTTGCTGTCCACCGGATCCAAAGGTTCAAGCAACAATGATGGAGGAAGTACAATGGCATATTATGGTTGTTGTATATAGAAAAATGATAATAAATTTTCATCAAAGATTGTTGGAGATTTCTGAAATGTTGAAAATCTTTGATTTTAGAAAAATGTCTTAAATGTAAAAATGTAAATAGGCTAACTGACTGCAAGCATGAAGACATGTAATGCTAATTAGAGGACACACTATAGTTTAAAATGTCCCTGTGGTCAAATCATTTAAATTTATTTTCCAGAGATGCCATGATTTTTGATACATAATTTCTAATAAGATTAAAAATATTTAGATGATAGTGTCTGATAAAAAATATTATTTGGTTTTACATGTAAAAACAAAATTACTGAATTTCTGAAATGATTCTGTTACAGATCCTTGTTTCAATGCTGATTGCAGCAGAGTTGGACCTTTGACTGTCCTCTGAGACAAAGCCTCAGCATGGTGCAGCTGTGAGAAACGATGGCAGGAGCAATAGAGCTGCTAGAATCTTTGGAGGAGTTGGGAGACAAAGAATTTAAGAAGTTTAAGTGGTACTTGCAGCAGACAGAGTTTCTGAAAGCCATCCCGTCCATCCCAAAATGTCAGCTGGAGAGTTCAGATCGTGAGGATACCGTGGACCTGATGGTTCAAACCTACAGCCGCCGGTGTGTGGAGGTGGCCAGGATGGTTTTACAGAGGATGAATAGGAATGATCTGGCAGAGAAGTTGTCAAATGCTGCATCCAAGGCTCCAGGGGAGGTTTCTCCAACAGAAGCCTGCAGACATGAGGTCATTGTTGGCAATGAGGGGGTTGAAGTTCTGCCCAAGGACACCCTGGTGTCCAACGGAGCAGGACATCAACCCACTGAGTCAACTGAGGAACAGCCTCTCTACTCTCCTGATCCACCTTCACCACAGCCAGTTCCTGCCACATCTGGGGAAACTGAAGGACTAATGAACTCATCACCAAACAATCTGTTCCCTCCTGACTCTGTGGTGGTCAGCAGTGATGAAGGGAATGAAGCAGATTTCTTTATTTGTCCAATAGTCATTTCACCAGTCATAAAGCAACGTGAAGGTAATCTTCTCTAAAAGAGAACTGAAAGCAAAGTCCTTTATAAATGCTGTACCCTGGACAAGGCACTTGCAGTTGCCTTCCCATTTGCATATTTGGGAATGATTGTGTGCATGTTTGTGAGTTTGAGTGACTGTTGGACGAGAGAAAGAGCTTTAGTCAGAAAACGATGTAAATGTACAGGCTTCACATTTAAAACAGTTTATACTACAACCTTAGGATGATCTTTAGGCTGACAGCTCAATCAGCATTTCCAACAGTGAGAGATGACTAAAACATGCAGAATACCTGTCCTTGAGGGCTGACTTTGTTCGTGTCATACTGACTACTCAAAACACTTTTTCTCAAGTAACATTCACTCAGTCAAACTCACAATCATGCATACATTCATACGCCGATATGCAGTTAGCCAGGATCAGACCATTTTCCCTTGACACCTTTCTAAACTCTTTTGTTTTCGGAACAGCTTTAATTTTTCCTGGCCTTTATTTTCATGTCAGGAAACACCCATCCTCAATGCTGCACATTGAGGTTGAGAGTCTTCTGGTCCAGTCCAAAGGTCCACTGTTGGACTGGGATCTGGCGGCTTTGTGATTTTCAAGAAATTTATATGAGATGGCCTAAGCTTGGTGGCATTCTCCATTTTCTTGCTAAAATAAACCATCAGAAGATGGGTCCACTGTGATAAAAGGAAGAACATGGTTCAATGTCCATCCTTGATGGAAAACTGGTTGATACCGATACCAACCAGTTTAATCTGGTATCGACCAGTCTTCCATCTCCTGTTTCTAACTTGTACAAAACTCTCCTACTTGCTCAATGTCTGGTGGACTAGATGGAAGAATAACTGCTTATTACAATGAGCAACAGTCTACAATTTAACAAAATGTCCATTGTTGGTTTGTGAAATACATAACAGAAGCAGTTCCTCCAGGATCAGAAACTACTGACCGAGATGTCAGTCTGGAGGTTATCCTAATGCTTTAGAAAAAACTGTAAAGCCTGTAAATGTATAACATTTTCTGACTTACAAGTCCAGTGTCCTGATTGATGTTTCATGAGTCTATAAGTATTTATGGCACCAGCTGTCCAGATTGCTCAGGATTTGTTTGTTTTTGACAGGTGTGATGATGTCAGCACTGCCTTGTCCACAAACCACATCAAGCCCAGCTGTGCTGCAGTCCAACCTCCAGAACATGTACATATCTGTGAAAGATGATTGGTTGGATAAGCATGACGAGGAGACACTGTGCTACCTGGATCCAGAGCTGTTCATCACCGATGAACGGGGTCAGCATAAGGTCACAGGCTCAGAAACAAAAACATCTAAACTGTTGAATATCAGCAACATGTTTCAACATCTGTCCAGAAGAGGCAAATCCAGCAGAACAGTGGTGACCAAGGGGTGTTCTGGCATCGGCAAATCCTTCCTAGTGCAGCAGTTTATGTTGGATTGGGCTGAAAAGAGATTCAATCAAGAATTTCATCTCGTTTTCCCTTTTGATGCTCGTCGGCTGTATGTATGGAGAGGAGAGAGGTTTACTCTGGCAGAGCTAATTCACACAGTCGTTCCGGGAATGTCATCCAGCGGCATTACGGAGGAGACTCTTAGCACAATCTTCACAGATTTACAAAATGTGAGAGAAACCAGCTGCGACAGCAATGAATTCAAACTTCTGTTTATCATCGATGGTCTGGATCAGAATTTCCTAGAGTTTGACTTTATTAGCAGGACAAATAAATCGAACGCAAGAAAGTCAAGTAGAGTAGAAGTGCTTCTGACTAAGCTCCTCATGAAGAAATTGCTTCCTGCTGCTTACCTCTGGATTGCCACACAATCTGAAACAGTCAGTCAGATCCCTCCTGAGTGTGTTGACATGGTGACGGAGCTCAGAGGGTTCAGTGACCCGCAGAAAGAGGAATACTTTAGGAAGAGATTCAGAGATGAGCCACGGGCCAGAGAAATCATCTCCCACATCAAGACATTAAAAATGATTCATTTTCTGTGCCACATGCCAGTTTTCTGCTGGATCACTGCTGTAGTTCTGGAGAATCTGTGGGGAACAAGAGAGAGAGGAGCTCTTCCCAGCACCATGACAGAGATGTTCACAGAGTTCCTGGTGGTTCAGATCAACCACATGAAGGAAAAGTATGATACTGGAAAGTGCATCATGTGCATCAAGTCTCTGGCTAAACTGGCCTTTAAGCAGATCCTCAGAGGTAACACTGTATTTACTGATGAGGACTTAAGAAGCTGTGGCCTTACAGTGACATCAGAGCAATCTGAATGGTTCAAAGAGATCTTCAAGACATTTTCTGGAAAGACGTCAGACAATAACCAGAAGATGATTTCTTGTTTTACTCAGTCCAGCATTCAGAAGTTTCTTGCCGCTGTTCATGTGATCACTTCCCTGGTCTCCAACAACAAAAATGTGATGCTTGGGTCATGGATGACAGTTGTGAACTGGCTTCCCTGTTTTGCCAGAACCTCGACAACAAAACTTCATAAAACAGCACTGAAAAGAACCTTGAAAACTCCAAATGGACGACTTTTGTTGTTCCTACGATTCATCATGGGTCTTTCTCTGCAAACAAATCAGTTTCTCCTACATGACCTGCTGGCACCAACAAGAAGTACCTCATGGTCCAACCAGAAAATAATTAAGTACATGAAGCAAAAAATCAGTGAGAGTACATCACCAGAAAAGGTCTTAGTAATGCTTCTCTGTCTGAATGAGCTGAGGGAGGACTCTGTTGTGGAGGAGATCCAAACGTGCCTGAGATCACGACGTCTTTCCAAGGAAAAACTGTCACCTGATCAGTGGTCAGTTCTGATCTTAATCTTACTATCATCAGACAAACATCTGGATGAGTTTGACCTGAGCAAATACTCTGAGTCAGAGGAGGTTCTGCTGCAGCTCATGCCTGTCCTGGAAGCCTCCAGAAAAGCTCTGTGAGTACAAACAGGAATCTCTAAAAAAACTGATGAGTTTCTGTAATTGATTTACTTGTAGAAGAAATGGGTTGTGAAAGACCAATTTCCAAAGTTTTACATTAAATGTGTTTTCAAGTCTCAGTACTGTGGAACAATACTGGGTAAGATACATTGGAACAAACAGGAGGATTTTCCAAAGGTTATACAGTTTGATTAAGTCTGAAACTATTAATCATGATGAATCATATTTAGACACATGTGTTAACAGCATTGTAATGTTTATAATGTTTGTTTTCCCATTAAAAATTAATACATTTTGTCCATCTTTTATGTATTTCCAATATTATATGAAAAAGACTTCAATAAAAACCTGCAGAATGTGTCAGTATTTTATCTGATTACTTGCCAGACTAATAGATTAATCCACAACTAAAATAATTGCTAGTTGCTGCTATATTGTAGATAGATTATTATTTGAATTTTTCTGACAAATTAACTTTATTTTAAAAGGGAACCCAAACCGTGCTAAGTTCTTGAACAATTGTAAGTTAAGCTGTTTTGTTTTCTAGGTTAAGAGGCTGCAGATTATCAGATCGATCCCTGGAGGCTCTTGCTCTGGTTCTTAGTTCTCAGTCCTCCAGTCTGAAAGAACTAGACCTGAGCTACAGTGACCTGCAGGATTCAGGAGTGAAGCTGCTCTGTGTTGGGCTGCAGAGTCCAAACTGTAAACTGGAGAGTCTCAGGTTAGTGGACTGGTTTAATTATGATGTAGAGCAGAGGTTCCCAAACATTTTCTTCTGCGCCCCCCTAGTAGTTTCCAGAAATTTTCTGGGCCCCACCTATGGATTACAAATAGCTGTCTGGTTGAAATGACGCATGTGAGCGGAGTGGGGCGGGATTAAAACTCCCTGGGTGGGGGTTAGGGGGAATCAACTTTTTGGGGGGCAAAATGAATGTGTAGCTGTACAGAGACAACAACATCAGTAGCCTACAGGTGCTGTATTGATATTAGCTAGTCATCTTTTACTTAACATTACCTGCATCCAACAGCTTCACTCAACTCAGTCGGTTAGTTTGGGGGAAAAACTGAAAAGTTCTTTGCGTTTTGCTGGTTTGTTGCCATGATCCTAACACACCTGCGTAGCTCTGCACAGCAGCAGCATCAGGTCTCCTTTGCTGCCGCACAGGTGTAAACCCAGCACGAGCGTCGTAGCGCTCATGTTGCGTTTAAAGGCGGCTCGGAAAAACAGGTTATGACATGTTAACAATAGATAAAACAGTTTTAACTGCTGATAAAAGTGACAAAGGACACAAATATGGGAAGTGTGGAAGCCCCTACTTTATCAAATTGACGTAAGAATAACAGAGTTGGTCATTCTGAGGTAAAAACCCAGCGCATACAGCGTTCATGTTTTGTTTTTTTTATCCAGACGGCTTCCTGCCCCCCCTGCAATGGCATGGCGCCCCCCCCAGGGGGCGTGCCCCACAGTTTGGGAACCTCTGATGTAGAGTAACATAAATCTGTATAATTATTAAATGTGTTTTTTGTAAATGTGAAAAATATCTTCCTGTAACAAATTTCTTTTTTGACTTTTTGTCCCTCTTGATTGTTTGAGATGATCATAAATGTCTTAATACAAAAGATAATTGGAGTAAATACAAAAAATCTGTTTTCCAATTAATACATTGTTTATATAGAGAAAAAAAGCTATGCAAACAAACATGCCCTTTTGTAAAAAAGTAATTATGCTTTAATCATATTACATATTGTTCCACTAATAACTGAAGTGATTAAATGACTGAGAAACAGTCGTTCACAACACATGGGGAGGAGTTTTGAACAACTGTGATTTACAATATTATTTAAACTCAGCTGTAATTTAGGGGGGGGTTTTGTTTGTTTTTTGCTGTGAAAATATCTCAAAGTTGGACTTTTTTAGACCAACCAAACACTTGTGTGTCATGTTTTTGTTGAGTCGTTTAGCGGCAGACCTGCTAACATGTCTTGGATCGTTGTCTTACTCCATAAACAAAGTCTGTTAGAGATTAAAGTCACAAGATTTTCTGATACTCAAATACAGAGTAACTAAATTTTTGTTGAATGTGTTTGGGTTTTTTTGGGGGCGGGGTTTACGTTTAAGTTCTTAAAATGAATCTTATTTGTGCTCATGCAGGATGTCTAACTGTTTGGTTGGGGAGGCTGGGTGTGATTTTTTGGCTTCAGCTCTGAATGCCAACCCCTCCCACCTCAGAGAACTTGACCTGAGATACAACAATACAGGAGAGTCAGGAATGGAGCAGTTAGCTGCTGGACTACAGGACCCAACCTGGAGACTAGAGACGCTGAGGTATGTGGACAAATATGGCAGCTTATTGAAAGAGAAAGATCTCATAGTTTTGATGAGCCTCATTCACTGAGCTGATGGGGATTTATTTCTTTAGGTTGGATCACTGTGGAGAGCAGAAGCTGCAGCCTGACATCAGGAAATGTAAGTTTTTATGATAACTCCTCAAAACATTTAAAATACAAGCATTAAAGTTAAAAGGTAATTCATACGAAATTTAACTAGTATGACTTAAAAAAAACAGCTAGGGTCAGAAGAAACAAGGGACAACATGCCCCTTATATTTTTACCCACCTTATACCCACGGAGGCTGTGGGAATAAAATGCAGTTATTTCTTTTGGTGCGACAGAATAACTGTATTTACCATAATCAACAGTAGCTCTCTATGCTTTTTCAATTTTGTCTGCAAAGTCCCAAATAAACTGGAGAAAGTAGTTTAATTTGTCACTTTTAAGGAAAATAGGGTCTGAAAAGCAGCTAAATACAACGACACCTTCTCTAAGTTAGCAACAGCGCTTCCTCTTCAAGTTGGTGCCGTGTTCTGCTTTGCTTTACGGCAGTCACTGCTGCAAAGTGCCGCGCAGATGTTTTAAGACAAATCTGTGTCGTCTCTGCCACCACATAACTAACGGTGGATACTAACTGTTATTATTCCTATTTGGATTTAGAATCAATATCCGATCCCTGATAGGGAAATGACGTCAGAATCCGATCGAGTCTGAAACTAAGTGATCAAGCCGATTTCCGATCACATGATCGGATAAGAATATCCCTAATTTTAGATGCACTATTACATGTTGCAAAATAAATACCACAGTTTACCCTTTATGCGAGGAGCAGCCAAAAAAACACAAAGTCCGCTTTACACGTTGTAACTGGGGATAGTGGGAGTTCAGACTTTGGAGGGCGATCCAGTTGATTTTTCCAACTGGGACATCAGGATGTTCCTTCTTCAGATTACACCTGGAACAAAGTATAAGATCACGATCTTGATCTGTTTGAATAATGTTTTAATGTTAGCTGGAAATAATTAATTTTTTTTATTCAGTCAATGTATTAATTCAGTTTGTTGTTTTATTTTTATTTTGCTTATTTTTATTTATTTACTATTTTATGTTATTTACTTGTTATATTTACCTTTTCATTGTTTTAGTGATTTAAGTTTTTATTTACATGTTTTTTATTTATATGATTTTTATTTACTTATTTATTTTTACTTACTTTTTTTTCTACACAGACAAATTAACCTTACATGCATCTTCAGAACTAAGTCTTTGCTTCTGTGAATTTTACAACTGTTGTTTCTGATTTTCTCCATCAGATACCTGTGAACTTGAGCTGGACCCAAACACAATAAGCCGTAACCTCAAACTGTCCAGAAGCAGGAGGAAGGTATTTTCAGGTTACCATGAGTATCCGGATCATTTTGAAAGATTTGACTTCTGGCCCCAGGTGCTGTGTAAACATGCTCTGCCTGTTCGTTGTTACTGGGAGGTGAAATGGAAAGGACTGGTTGACATAGCTGTAAGCTACCGAGGAATCCACAGAAAAAGAAACACTTCTGAATCTCTGTTTGGAGGAAATGACAAGTCCTGGACTCTGACATGTTTCCTCAAGCATTTTGCTGTCTTCCATGACAAAGAAAAAAAGGAAATAAGTTTGCCTTCTCATGTTTATGACAGAGTAGCAGTCTATGTGGACCATCCTGCTGGTATTCTGTCCTACTATGTGGTCTCCTTTGACACATTGATCCACCTCCACACCTTCCACACCACCTTCACCAAACCACTTTATGCTGGATTTGGATGTGATCGGGACAAGGCACTTGACTGGTTCAGAATTCGGTCTTCAGTGTCCATCTGTTCATCGTTAGTAGATGAGTCTGTCGAAACTGCTGCTGAGCAGAGATCAACTACTTAGGTAGTAAATACGTTGTTTAATGTCTTCTAATTTAAAAATACAGTAAACTTGTTCATATGTTTGTTTGTTTTTTTAAAGTATAAACAGGAGTTTGTGTTGCTGTTTCTTGTCAATGTTTTAATTAGATTAACAAGATGAAAATATTGACTGGTTCCAGGTTGGAAGAAAAATCTTGTCTAAGTTTGAGCAATGAAATTTATTTGTAATTAAAACAAACAACAACATTTCTTATGCATTTAAATAAAATAGTCATCCATGCTGATTAACTTTTTTCCTCATTAATCTCTTAACCCAACTGAGACTTTATTTTACCCAATTTTTATTTTATTTTATCTGCTCTACTGATTTGTTTTTATGTTTTCTCGTGTGAGTTTTTAATTTCCTTATATTGCTGTGTGTTTAGCGTTTTCATTTTATTTGTTGTTTTCTTTTTTCTTATTTATCTCTGATGTTCAGCACTTTGTCTCAGCTGTGGTTGTGTTAAAGAAATTCATAAATAAAACTGAAAATGAATATTTGTGTCAGTAATTCCATCACTAGCTGAAACACATAATATAATTGAGTGTTTTAAGTCTTTCCCTTTTTCAGTAAATCTAACAAGTTCTTAATGAACTAGAATCATCCGAATCAAGTATGTTAAAGTAGAGAAGCACCTAAAACAAGCAGGACAGAAACAATGTTATAAATCACATTCATATGATTCATACTTATGTTTTCAAATCTTTGTTTCCTTTTATGCTGATTTTCTGCTTGCAGTAAGAAAAACACAACATTCAAGATTAGCATATTGTACCAAACCCAATATGCAAAGCAGACATTGCTTAAATAAAAATATATTTTTATTTAAAAGTATTTAACATTAATACCTCAAGGCCACAGAATTTTTTTTGAGTGTTGCAGCTCCACATAGTGGATTGAAGAAGAGCTGCAGCTAATACTGAACCTCCAGGTGTCCCATAATCAGCACTACTAATTTAAATCAACAATTCAGTTAATGAACTAGTTATTGTTTGCAGTATTTCAAGTATATGGAGGTCAGAGGAAAGATGCTTTAACATGCACTAGTAAGTTATTTTATTATGAGCAAACATGATAAACACAATTTTGTTTTCATTCAACTATTATGAGCTCTAATGACCATATGATCAGGATTTATAATATGTTCTGTATGGCCAAAGAAATAACAAAACTTCTCTATGTTCTCCTGCATGAAGCAACTTCATCCAACATTTTTGAGGAACTCTTTCTTCTGCGTTCATAAGGTGAAATCATTGGGTTCTCTTATTCTCTTTTATCCCAACCACTGTTTAGATGCACCATGACATTCATTGACAAATTATGCACTTCTTATTACTTCATTTTCTGTATTCTCTCTTTCATTTGTTTTCTTTTTTATCACTCATGATGCCATTTAAATGGTGATGGTAGCGATTTGGTCTTGAACAGCTTTGCTGCTTTGATGTAACTGATGGAAACATGAACTCTTTTTTTGGTTGCGTTTTTTAAACCAGTGAAAGTTATCAATTTGTGGCCTAAAATTCAAATTCACTTGGATTGAGCAGCAAGGTAAAACTGTAAAACCCATCATAATGTTTTAGATTTCTTTGTGAAATCATCTTGAATGTAATGACAAGTATTTCTAGATTAGTATTATAACGTATTCTATAAATGATTAAATAAGTAAATGCAAAAATAAAATGTCAAAAATGTAAATAACTTAATCTGAGTGAAGAGCGATATGAGATTATCCACGTGGTGGCAGTATATGTAGTTTAGCTCTAGGCCGTTTTGTAACGTATATAAAAGGAAACTCCATTACCCAAACTGCGTTGCTTCTTCCGCTTCCAGCCATTCCATTTCTAAGATGGCGGACCGGCGGCGGCGGAGGAGGCGCGCGTCTCAGGACAGCGAGGACGACGACGAGTCCGGCTCGGGTTCGGACAGCGGGAGGTCCGGTTCTCCAGCGACAAAGGCCCGAGGCCGAGAACCCGACCCGGCTGAGGCGCCAGTGAGCCGGTCCGAGGCGAAAAGTGACGTTGAGTCCGAGTGTGTGAGTATCAGTCCCGGCTAACCCCAAGAAGCTAACGGTGGTTCCCGGAGCTCAGAGCCCTGACTGCGGCCAGAGATCTCATGGTCTCCCCGCTGCCTGGAGGATTTACAGAACCGTTAGCTCCCTGTTAGCTCAGCACGATGTCAAAAGAAGATTAATTGTTATGTTAGCAATAAAACAATAAATATATTGTTTAGAAATAGCTCGACGATCAGATGTTTTTAGGGAACCAGACCGAAAGACGCCAGTTGGAACATATTTATAGGGGAGACTAAACGCGACATAACACCTGCTGAGGCAGCCGGTGATTACTGCGAGTTTAACGAATGTAATGTAGAAAGAAAGAGATGCCGACATTATTATTCAGGCCATCGGGGAGCCACAAAGCTTAGGCGGGTGAGAGGACCCGAGGACAGCCTGGGGCCCCAACGGGTGGCCCTGATGGTTGGTCCCTCTCAGCCTGTGGCCCTGATGGTTGGTCCCTCTCAGCCTGTGGCCCTGATGGTTGGTCCTCTCAGCCTGTGGCCCTGATGGTTGGTCCTCTCAGCCTGTGGCCCCCTGTGATCTCAAGACTCTGAACTCACACTGTTCAGCCTTATTTCAGAGTAAAGCTATATTTGAAATGATTAATTCTAGTGAAAATGTGCTTCAAAGCAGAAATCTTAGTAATTATAACTTTATTTTAATGTTATCGCGTTTAATAAAAGTCCTTCAGATGTTCAGGCAGATGGGGATTCAATGAGACACTATTCTGTTCTGAAATTGACTAAAGAAGCAGAAACGAGAAGATGAAAAAAAACATCCTAAAGCCTTTCTAACCAGGTGAGGTGATGAAGGGATCAGGAGTCGGAGGTCACAAGAACCAGACAGGTGCAGCTATAGATCACAAACCAGCGGCTCTCAGATCCTTTATCATTCTAACAGTGGCAAACAGGATAAACAAGCTCAATCTATTGGAGAGACACATTGGTTGAAAGTAGGCCTGTCATGATGACACATTTCTCTGGACAATGAATTATCCTGAAAGTTGTTGTGATGGACAATAATATTGTTTTGAGACCATTTTCAACTAATATAACAATTACAATAATATTAATGGCATCGTAATCCAAGACACATTCTCAAAAAGGTCAAAGTTTTATTTCTAACAAACATTTAACACTGAAATTGGAAGACATTTTAAACATCCCAAAATAAATAAAACAATTAAACAGAAAATGGATTATGAAGTCTCTGTAAACTAAATTGTCCTTTTACAAAAGGGCTTAGATGAAACTCGAGCACAAGCACCAGACTGGAGACTTTCCTCTAGTTTTTGGTAGAAATAGAGAGAAAAAACTATCATAAAAATAGAAATTTAATTATCATGTGATTAATTAACTTATTAATTATTGTGACAGGCTTGTTGATGGATGCAGTTTAATTGTTTTTTTGTTTTTAACTCCGATGTGAAACTTTTCAGTTTGAATCAACAGAAAGTTTCTCTGCAGTCAGAAGTTCTGGTCTCAGCCGAACATCAAAGTCTAACGGCTGCAGGAAAAAACCTTTTATTTACTTTAACATTTTAATTACATTTTCCCACATAGTCTCAAGTAAATGACTGAATTAATAAGTAAAACGTTATTTATAAAAATAGAAACAATAATTCATAAAAATATGAAATTATCAAAAAAGACATGTTTTAACTAGAGGTGAACCGATCGATCAGCCATCGATCATAATTGGCTGATTTCTGTGGAAAAAGTGTGTGATTGGTGATTTTAGATATGTATTAAAACCTTCGCTGTCCTAACAAGTCAGATAATCTCTGAAAAAATAATCAATCTCATCTGACTCCTGTGTTCTGCAGAATTACTCAGCTCGATCAGAACCACCCAATCAGAACCAGCATTAATCGGCTAGCCAATAGGAAACAACCAATCAGAACCAGCATTAATCAGCTAGCCAATAGGAAACAACCAATCAGAACCAGCATTAATCAGCTAGCCAATAGGAAACAACCAATCAGAACCAGCATTAATCGGCTAGCCAATAAAAAACAACCAATCAGAACCAGCATTAATCGGCTAGCCAATAGGAAACAACCAATCAGAACAAGCATTAATCAGCTAGCCAATAAGAAACAACCAATCAGAACCCGCATTAATCAGCCAGCAATGCTATCAGGACGGATTGTTTATTTTGATGCAGGCTGCGTTTGACTTTGAATGTTTCCTTTTTTACTTGACATTATTTGATATTTACAAATTTATTTGATTCATGTATAATTTATGGTACTGAGGACCTGCTGTTAAATATTACTTTATAATTTAGAATAGTTCTGAGCCCTGACCGGGTCGGAGTTTACTGCTTTTCAGAAGCAAACTGAGACTTTCTGATCTCCTGGTTCTGATTCTGAACCTGTTCTTGTTTTGGTTCTGGTTCTGATCCTGTTTGTCTTTACAGGAAAGTGAAGACGGAGCAGGAGAAGGTAAGACCCGACCCGCGGCCCGTTGCATGTTCTCTTGATCCGCTCTGTTGTCATGACGCCTGGTTCTGTTTCCTCCAGCCGTCCTCTCGGATTACGACAGCGCCGATCCGGAGGAGAACGCGTCCCACTCAGAGGTAAACAGAACCGGATCCGGCCGGTTCCACTCTGTTGGGCCGGGAAGATCACTCTGGTTTCTGTTTCTCTGTCTGTCAGGGAGGAGAGGAGGAAGAGGAGGGATTCAGCGAGGAAGAGGCTCCAGCAGCAGCCGCCGAAGCCAAACCCGCTGCTGCTGACGGCCCCACACAGGATGATGGAGAGGAAGAGGAGAAGGAGGAGGAGGAGGAGGAGGAGGCAGGAGGGTCCAGTAAGGAGGAGAGCAAGGCGGAGGAGAAGGGAAACCTGGCAGGAGAGAGGCAGAGTGGAGATGGACAGGTGGGAATACGACGCGCCTCCAGACGGATTCCAGAATATTTTCCTTATTCTGCTTCCTGTTGAAGAAAGGGTCGTCATGGTTTCTTCTCCTCCTGCCCCTGACCTCCACACAGGAGTCCACCGACGACCCGGAGACGAAGACGGGAGGGAAGCCTGGTCAGCATCTGGACGACGACGAGGACCGGAAGAACCCGGCTTACATTCCCAGGAAGGGTTTGTTCTTCGAGCACGACGTCCGCGGACAAACTCAGGAGGAGGAGCGGTGAGACGCCGCTTTGCTTTCAGCCTCAGCGCCTCCAGGAGGAGGTTTACCTGTTCATCCTCCTCCTCTTCTTCTCAGGCCTAAAGGTCGGAACAGGAAGCTGTGGAAGGACGAGGGCCGCTGGGAGCACGACAAGTTCAGGGAGGAGGAGCAGGCGCCCAAGAGCCGCGAGGAGCTCATCGCCATCTACGGCTACGACATCCGGAACGGCGGCGGCGGCGGCCCCGGAGACCGGGCCTACAGGCAGCGGAGACCCAGGTGAGCTGGTCGCCGTGACAACATACCGTATGTCCACCACCGACACACGGGTCTGAACGTTGGCTTCACTGGTTCTGATGGTCGGAAACCGAACAGAAGAAGCTGGAAACGAATGTCTGCCTGCTGCTGTTCCTCAGGTTGTCATGGCAACAAGTCCTTTACAGAGGAGCGCCGGGTCAAATGTAAACGCTGCACAGACGCCACGGACCAGGATGAGCAAGATAAATTATTAAGTTGGGGTAATGGAGCTTTACTTCCTGGATCAGAAAGATAAAATTAAAGATTTTGTCCTTTTTACTTTCAGATTTTTACGGAATTTATAGTATGAAAGTGAAAAATTATTAAGTGTCACTCTGATCTTTAAACTTTAGACTGCAGGCCATGAACAGGTTTTTTTTTTAGGACGGTAAGTGAAGAGTGTGAGCTGTCTGACTGTAGGTGGCGCTGTGCAGCTTCAGAACAGTCAAGATTTATTATCAGCCGCTGACTGATAATAAATCTTGGAGAAAAAACGAAGACCAGAAGAAAAATATCTGTGGATTCGGACAGGTCCAGCCTTCACCAACTGGCCCCGCCCCCACCTCAGCGTAACTCATGT
>CAEGAF010072991.1:0-30455 GCA_903067075.1 Micropoecilia bifurca | reverse complement strand
GAGGATGATTGTGGAATATTAAAACAGTGCCAATCTAAGATTGTATGGTCACTCATGAGCTGTTTATGTCAGAATTTGTGCTACAGGTCAACAATTTCTAACAACAATCTCTAAACTTCATTTAATATGTTGTTCTGTAACACTTTTACAATGTAACTGTAAAAGCCGGTGCAGTAAAGAGTTATTCAATTTTGTTACTGCTACTGTTGATGTGATAATCGCAGTGACCACATTGACCTAAATCTTTACTTTTTGTAACTCACTGCTATGTTTGCATTATCTTTGTCTATGTCTGTCTTTTTCTTAATATTTGGGATTTTACTTCTGTCTGGGTTTGACAACCGGGTCAGTGTTCTTCTCGGTCTTTAATATGTATATATAAAAAACAAATGTCTGTAAAGACAATTTGTTCATTAAGTCAATCATTGTTCATTAAGGTTTAGTCAATCTGCAATGGACAGAAATTGTTTTTTCCCCCAGAAATTTAGCTTTTTCTATTGCAACCAACCAGGTGTGCACTGGCTCCCAGCATGTTTTTCCTCTCTGCTTAGATTAGTCAGCCGTAAATAATGACATTAATCTGCGGAGGAGACAGATCAGCCAGCATAATTCATATCACGCAGCCCTCCGATCTGACTGACTGCAGTGAGAAATGTGACCCCATGTCAGAGCTATTTAGTGCCGCTGTGGTGTGTAAGGAAGCTTTCCAGTTTTCCATTGGAAATCTATCCTGTTCTTCATTAGTCTTTCACTGTTGAGGCTACAGGGACACCTCAGACGTTTTTCATCTGGGACAGGAGAAATTCCCCCCTTTTAATCAACCTTGATGTACGTGTGCCCCGTTAGGTTAGCACCACGCCGACAGACTTGACATTCCTTTGATTTGCTTTTTTGCAGGTATGCTAAACGTACGGCTAACTCCTGGTGATGTAAACTAGAGATTTCTCCTTTCAAACACCTGTATGTCTGAGGCTTTCCCCAGAACTCTGCTGTGGTCTTCTGCCAGAAGGCTCCGGTAGCTGGTCCAGCTACTAAAAGGATTAAAGCTAAGACGGCGAGCTAAAAATCTTTTGAGCCAAACGCCAACTCCCTTTTCTCAAATTAGCATATCTCATGAATCAGATAACCTTTCCACGACTCCAGAATTATATTTCAGCTGATGTAAACATACATTGAAATTTACTGAAAGGTTTGACATAGCTCATAAAACCTAAAAATCACAAGTTTTTGATAATTAGCTTACGGTTGGTGAAGCTAACATCACAGATTTACGGGAAATTGAGCAAAGTGTCAATATGCAAACACGACAGTTCAATACAATTTCAGTCATTATGTTAGCATAATGGTTTCCAATTATTTTGGAAGAATGAGCAGTCTGTTCTTATGAGTGGCTCTAGAGAAAAACGTGCATGTCTGAGTGGACAACATTTTTTTAGCTAAGCTAAGAATGGTTTGATTAGGGTTGTAGTTGTTGTCTGCAAAGTCCAAATGGTTCACATTCCATAATTTCTCCCAGAAAACCAACCAAGACCGATGATAAGGTAATTCATCAGTGGCCCACTATGTTTTTGTGTTAAAAAACTTTAAAAGTTACAAAAAATTAAGAGGTGCGTGACAGGTGCAGGGGCGATGCCACCAGTTTAACGCATCAACTATAAACCTAGCTTAATCTGTCCTTACCATCACTGTTACTGGTGTATAAAACCCCCATTTAAAAATACATAAAATAATGTGTTAAAGGTACAATCTTAAGTATTTGTACGTGCTACGGTTTTATATCTTCATTGTCATTGTGTATTTAAAGCTTTAAATAGTCAGCCTTAATTGTTTGTGTTAAATGGGGTTTAGGCACTTTCACAAAGCTCTGCCATGTTGTCGAATGAAGGCATCTGACAGCTAAACCAACGTTAGCCTCCAGGTTCATCACTCATCTGTTGTGAGGATGTTGAAAGGCTACAAGCAGTTAAATTCCAGGCTTTCTGCTTCATGGAGACGATATTTCAAAAATCCTGACACACTACACGAATATGGGCTGGATGAGGCGCCGCTGAGCCAAACGTAGTAATTAAATGCATAACAGGGGCTTCGTTCTTAGGACGTCGTCTCCACCATGTAATTCTGTAATGAACAGGTAGTGGGATTTTCTGATTAAAGAATGACTACAGCTGAAAGACTGTCGCACATCCCACAAGGAAAATGGACTTAGTGTCTCTTGCCTTTCAGGCTTGCAGACTTGACTTGGGCACATTCTTTTACATGATTCATTGCCAGGCTGCTTGTCAGATATGTTGGTGTTGGATATGAGGGCTTCTTTCTGGGCCACGGCCCAAGCAAGACCAGAGTCTTCAGATATAGTGGGAGTAAAGGACAAGAGACTAGGCCGCATAATTGCAGAAAGCAAAATGCATTCTTAGAAAAGCATTTCTGTTTCTAGTGTTTGGTCCTGTCGGGTTAGATAAAGATTCTCTTGGTACTGGCAGCATCTTTAGATTCATTCATTTGAGCAGAGTTAGATTTTTCTGCATCCGGACGCTGTTGGTTGAATTTCTTTAGCCCCTGTTAAGCATTTTATTTTGAATTTTCAAAACACTCTACTTCACACTTACTAGCTTGTGTTTCTTTGATCTGGCCCGAGCAAACCTCATAAGTTTACTAGAAATTGTCGGGGCTACCGGCAGCATTCATCATCATCTCATGACCCTGTCTGATGTTGACGTAGACAGATAAACACTTGGTCTAGTTTTTGAGAGTCTCTGTGACTTCATACAAAAAAAAAGGAGCCACGCTTGGGTTGAGGCACAATACGCCTTGTTGTTCTTGCTAAGATGAAGCCGTGGCATTGTGGGCGACCGTGTGGGCGTGTGCCCAGAAGACATTTATGTCAATTATAACTGGGGGAAGAGGAAAAAAATGCATTCTTACTCTGCATTCGTATTCTGCTCTTGTGTTCCTGGCTTTTTTACGGCTCGTACGGTGAGTGCAGAGTTCCTGTGGTCGCATAGCTTTTCCTCTGACCAGCCACTCCCATTCGGTGGGATACCTGTGGACCCCCCGGCCCTCCGTCCTTCCTCCCTCCCTTCCCAGCAAGCTGGAGAAAGCCACCTGTTTCTGGAGGAGGAGACTGTAGAAGACAGAGAAAGGCATGATGTAGTGAAACATTGTAAGGTTGGACTGCACAAAGGCTACTTTCAGTGGAGAGCCGACGACCAGACGCAGAGGAAACCTGGGATTCCAACGCATTCTGAAACGAAACACAAACGTTTGATTTTGAGTTAGATAAGACTTTGCAGAAGAAGAGGAACAACACAAAGAAAGAGTGAAGTGAGAAAGTGGATCTACTGGCAGCACCTCAAGGGACTGAAAGTGATCCAACTCAAACCCACCTGGTAGACTGAGAGCAGCTGCACACAAGTCAGGAGGAAGAGGGAAAGTGTGATTCTGCCAGACAAGTTCCAGCACCGTGGAACGAGGAAAATCTTTTTTTTAAAAAAGAGAAAAAGGACGTGATACCGTGTGACGGTTTGCTGAGATGATGTCTACAAGGAAAAGTAAGAAATGCCACTCCCTCCTTAATGACTTTGAGGAAGCCAATGGGACTAAAGTGGACCCTGGAGCAGAACCAGAACCTGATGACCTTGACTGGGACGGTTACAGCACCACCCTGGAGCACAGACTGGCAGCTGTGGGTATCACACACTTTACTATTGATTGTTGAGAATACCCCAACAACCCTAACCCTAATCCGGGCATATGGACTTACTTAAAGGAATTATTGTGGTAGAAAAAGTAGTAATTTTTACTTTTAAAGTTGCAGTATGATGTAGAATTGACTACATGTTATGATGTTATTCGGTCATCATAATCATATTTGGAGTGTTGCTTTGATTCTTTCACGCATATCTGATAAGTCATTAAATCTCCTGTGGCAACCGTTCGGCTGTGTAAAAACACCTGGGTGGACCTAGCTCCGCCTTTGAGACTCAGCTCCTCCTTGGAGCTGCAGTTTCTAAGCTCAGAGGCAGCTGGACTGACTCTGAAAAGAGACTGAATACACATAGAAATCAGTGAAATTCAGAAATTTGGAGAAGCTAAGGTAGAGATTTAACAATGGTAAGGCTTTTCTGATTACAATGATTGTAGAATAAACGCACAGCTTGTGCATTCGTTCTAGAATCAGTATAATGGTGGCAAAATCCATTTTTTATTGTCGGTTCAATATTATTTAGAAATTCCACCACTTTGTTCATTTCATGAGCTTATTGCATGTTTAGTTTAATAACTAAAAAAACAATACAATAAATTTACTTTTGAAAAAAGGACCGTAAAATTGATTTACTACTTCCAACTTGACCGTTTTTGCCCATATGGCAAAAAGTTTGTACGTCTCTGCACTGTAGCAGAACGACATTCTCATTCTACACATGCTGACCGTGATGACAGGTCCATAATGAAGCCCAGTTCAGTGAGTACGCTCTCACTTCTGGACCTTTTCACCCATATGGCAGCTGGTGTTCAGAAAAACTTGCTGATCCGGTCAGATCTGGCAGCCATTGTCCTGCCTTTTACCTTTTCAAATATGCAAAAAGCAAAATAACAAAGGAAAATTTTCTTCTGACTTGAAGGTGGATCTGTTTAGTCTTGTGCCATAACCTGCAGTGAGAGCTTTGTCTGAAATAAATCTGCTGGTATTTGCCCGACTCTCCTTTATGTCCCTAATCCTCTCATATTAACCGTTAATCTCTTGTGCTTTTTATTAATTGAAACTTTTTTTTTCTTCCCATGGACCTCCCTCATTCTCCTCAACCGGTTCATCAGCTTTTAGGACTTTTGTGGAGCAAAAAAAAAGTTTACAAGACATTAGAGACAGTGGACAACAATTTCATGCAAAACCACGCTGTACGATTCCCAGCCTGAATAGATGTTTGTCCGGCTGTAGGAGCAGGAGAACGTCCAGGCATCTGAGCAGCGCTGCACCCAGCTGGAGAAGGTCCAGCGGGAGCTGGAGCAGCAGCTGTCGGGCCTTTCGGACCGCCTGGAGGAGGAGGAGGCCTGCTCGGCAACGCTGGTCCTCCACCGGGACAGGCTGGAGGTGGAGTGCGGCAGCCTCAGACGAGACCTGGACGATCTGGAGAGCGCTCTGACCGCAGCCGAGCGGGACAAACAGGTAGGGCACCGGCGCCAGAAGAAGCTTATGTTTTTAGGTTTATCTTTTTTTTCCACCTATAATACCTATTTGGAATCAATTAGTGGTATTAGTGATGACAAATAGAGTTTGTATTTACTTAAAGCTGGAGGATTACATTTAGCTGAGGATGATCGACAGCGCTAAGACCCGCCTCCTGGCTCTGATTGGTTGATTTTGGTCGGGAGCGGTGGAACCTAGGGTGGAAGAGGAGGAATATTGATCTTTTCAAAGGTTACCTGTCTCATATTAAACTGTCACGACATGCTGACAGTTTGAATAAATACGTAAAAAAAAATTAAAAATTAATGAAAGTTACCTACTGTAGTTTTAAGTAATATTAAAAACAAAAGCATACAGAACATATTAGGCAGATCCTAAATACATTTTCTTATATTCTGGTGCCAAAAATCTTCATTCTTGACATTTCTAATATTAATAATGAACCGCTTTTGATTTTCCCAATTAATTTTAAGCACAAATGTAATTTTAAAATAACTTCATGACACCAAAGGAGCCTGTTGAGGCAGTTTTTTTTATGAATCAGGATCTGCACTACCTAAGTTTATGTGATAGACCAAAACTACGCATCATTTTAAAACAAATTTAAGTGCAACACAAGAAATACATAATTTTCTAAACTTTGTGCAGAAAAAAAAAATTGCTGAATGTTTTGAGTCCTCTGGGAGAAGCGACTCTGGAGGAGCTGTAGAGTTTTCACAGCCTCAAAGTGAAACACAGTTATTCTTTTTCATAAATCACCAAATGTATGTAAATCATCAAAATATCTGAAGAAATTTTCAAACAACTCTTAAGAAATTGTAAGAATGGTAGATTTTCTGTTAGTCTTTTTGTGTAATCCAAGTAAAGGTTTTTCCATTGCTTATTGAGATATATTATTAATGATAAAACATAAATAATGTAATCATTTCAAAACTGAAATGATTACATTATTTCCAAGAGACATGTCTCACTATCTATTAGAAACAATATAACTGGCTGGATCAACATCATTTTAAATCTAAATGTGATTAGTTTTGGATGGAAAACATCGGTGAAACATGACAGTTGCGTCACCATCCACCCAGCCGACGTACTGAATCCCAACAAAGCACATTAAAGTTTACGGCTGAAGCATGTCAAGCTTGGAAAAGGTTTGTGAGGGATAAACTCTTGCTCCAAGGAGAAAACACACAAGACGAAACACAAACTCAGACTCACTCAGACCGCAAAAGGCGCAAAAAACCTCAAACATATAACTTTACGCGACCACATTTGATAAACACATGTTGGGCTTTTTATTACCAATTACGCCAGATATTCATGCCACAGCCTGTCCCTCTTTAATATACAGCTGTGGTGTAAATTTCAGATCACAATAAAAACTTACATTGCTTTTCTCGAAGTTGGCAAGTTTCTAAAGGCCGTAATCAAATCCCGTCTCCTGTCCTCAGACGCCGATGCCAGAGGCTACTCTGCCATCTCCGTTACGGCCCTCTCACCGAAACCTTAATCTGTTTATTTGAGGCGTATTAAGGGATTAAGATGCTATCTTTTGCTCAGGTATGCCGGTGCGTTCTCAAACTGTGTGTGAAGATGGTTGGGGTTGTCGCTGTAGAGCTGCTGGAATCTGCTTAGATCAGTTCAGTTCTGGGTATAAGAAGATTTTTCCTCAGATTGGTGAAGATAATTTTGTACAGCATCTGTAATCATCTGGGTTCATCAGTGAATCACTTAAATCTGATGTAGCGATGGGCGATAAGGACACATTTAATCCCGATACTTTGTGGTAATATTGCAATACAGACTATACAAACTATTTATTTCTTCTTTTGTAGTTTTGTGGTTTACTCTACAGCTGTGACTGAAAAATAAGCTTCCTTAGGACACCAGTCACATGAAGAAGTGTGATTTGTATCGCTAAAATACACAGTTACTACATTTAATCATAGTTTCAAATGTATTGATATTTATCGATACTTGTGAAACAGTGAAGAAAACATTATAAGTAACAATCCAGACAATATGGACAGTGTTTTTTGTTTTGTTTTAAACATTATTTGGAATTTATCGTGAATGGAAATAAAACAAAATTCTTCTGACAAGAAATTTATCACAATAAATTAAAAGGGGTGCAATTTTTTTCATTTATTGCTGAATGTGTTTGATCCAGTTGAGAGAAAGATCAAACGTTTCTGTTTTGTAGGTAACAGTAAAACATATCTCTTCTTTACCAGTATTTATCTCATCCTACATGTGTTTCTTCAACTAGAATCGGTGTCTTGTATAATCCTCTGAGAAGAAACTTCGACGTTGGAAAAACTGCGAAACTACTGAGATCTTTTTCTCTGATGAAACAGAATACTTCCAGGTTTTACAGTTCAGCCGCTGAAACTGACTTCAGAGTAAAAGTGGAGGAGATTGCAAATTTTAATCAAACTAAATCATGCTTTGACACCTAAATGACCCGATGTTTTCTTTAAAGATGAATTTTGACTTGAATTTGTCGTTTTGTTTGTAGCTGTCAGACGGTGAGGTGAGGAAGCTGACCGAGCAGCTGCTGCAGAGGGACGAAGCCGTGCAGAAGCTCCAGAGGGAGAAGGAACATTTGGTGGAGCTGAGCCAGGTGAGGATGGAAGAGGCGCGTTTTATACTGTGTGTGTATCAGGTATTGCCATATATTTCAACTTTTGTGGATTCAAGAAATATTTACCCTCAGTGAGAGTCCCTGAGACTGATGCCTCTAGGTTGGCCATAATGTCCACAGAAATGTTTTTGAGACTTTCCATATACAAAAAACTACAATAAAAATGTCTTGTGTTTGAAGATCTCGGCCGTGGTTGTTAGTTTCTATCTCTAGAATAATCTGACATTTCAACAGGCTGGCCCTAAACACACACCTGACTGGTTTATTATGGATCAGACTCTTAACATTAATCAAATTCACAAACCGAATGAAAAACTGAAGCAGTTCTTCAGGTCAGGCCTGGGAAAATGACCCAACACGGGTCTCACAGCCCTTCATTTTAAGAACCTGCCTCACTCAGGTCTGCTTTGGTTCATTGTGTGCCTGTAAATGTTAGCTGTCACAGCCTATCTTCTGACCCTGACCCCACAGCCAAATCAATAACACTGAATGTGACATGAGGAGAAGATGTTCAAACAGGTTTTCCCCCTCTGGACGACGTACTATTTAAGGATTGTCAGGCTGGTGGGCTTCAAAGCATTGGCAGGGCTTCAGAGTTGAGAGTTTGCCGCCATGTTATCGGGGCCAGCTATTGACTTTTAGTAAAATCTGACTCGGCCTCTTGGCCCCGTCATTTTTAATGCGAGAGGAGAGAACTTTTCAGTAGCCTTGGTACTTTGCTCTCTCGTACTTTGCATGTTTCTGTGTGTGTGTTTCTGCTCTCTACCACCACTCTTGGCTCACTTTTATTTTGACAGTCATCTCAGAATTAAATGGCCATTTTGTCACCGAAATCTTGGCTGGTGGGATTTAACGAAGATGCGGGTGGAGTAAACAGGTAGACAAACTCGCGAAGCTTACAACCTTGTCCTCAGTACACCTGGATAACAAAAAATGGACTAACTCCTTCTTCCAACTTCTGCGGATCTGCTGCTTTATGTTTTATCTAAACTTTGCAGTGTGAGCAAACCCTGTAATCAGTGAAACCACAAATCCTGCTCTCTAATGGAAGCTGCTGAGGTAGAATGTCTGGTCATCAGTTTTGGACAGTGGTGCAACTACACATTATTCAGATGGATGCGAAAACATAAATTGGTGCCCCCCCGCCCCCAGAGAAGGAACGTCAGGGAGAAGGAGCGAAGTTCACTCGCTCGCTCCCCCCCACCCCCTGCACCCCTTCCAGACGGGGTTTTGGCGCCCCCTCTGGTGCTGCGCCCCTATGCGTTGCATACGCTGCTTACCCACTTTTTAGGTAAGCAGCTGAAGTCGTCTTTGCCTTAAATTTATATTTTCTTGAATATGCGAAACATTAATGTGACACAAGAAATCTGCAAGGGGAAAATTGCTTCTTTGCGCCAATGCACACCTTCTGACAATTTCAGGGCTTTGGTGAATAATGACTTCATGTAACAAGATAAAAAGAAATCAGATGGCCGTAGATCAGACAGGAGATGACCACATTTGACGTGTTCTTTGCAAAGAAGCTACTCCAATGTTGAGAGGCTCCAGCGATGCAGTCAGACGGATGTGAAGCCATGTGATGAATTAAAGGTTTAGGAACATGTGCAGCCCACGCTCAGACATCTTGTTTCTATCTAACAGCAAGCGATTGAGGATCTGCAGATGGAGGAGGACAAAGTGAACCTGCTGACCAAAGAGAAAACCAAGCTGCAGTTGCAAGCCGAAGATGTAAGTCTACATTTTCTGACATCCAACATCTCGGGATGGAGAGACATATTCAGACCAAGCAAGATACAGTAGTTCGGCGGTGGGCTTTCTTTTCTATCAGCATCAGCTTCAGCATCTTGGTCACAATGACCTAGATGAGATGTGTGCACCAAGATTTGACCTAAAATTTTATTAGTAATATTAATTATCAAGACAAATCCCAATGCAAACAGCATTTTTCAACAGCAATAACATCAAGCTAAAATAAAAATCACTGGCAGTGGGGGTAAAAAAAACTCAAATCCAGCTGTCTGCAGCGTTCAACACCAGCCCTTTAAAGAGAACCAACTTTAAAACAAAAAGTACGAACTGAACCGTGATTGTTGTGTACACTTGTATCTCCAGTGAACATGTCGTCTTCTTCCCAGTTGGAGTTCCAGCTGGAGCGGCTCCAGCGTGGCGAGGCTGAGAAGGCCAGGAGGAAGCTGGACGCTGACAGCAGATCTACTAAGGACAGCTTAGGAGAGGTGGAGAAGATGAGGAGTGGTTTGGAAGATCTTATCAAAAGGTCAGTATGTTTTATTTTCTGATATAAAAACAAATTCATAGCAGGAGTGGGTTGTCATGACAACAGAACCTAAAATCTCAGAAAAATAAAATCTGATTTCAATAATAATAATAAAACCATTGAAAAAATAAATATACAGGCTGTAAAACATCCATTTTCAAAATGTACAAAATGCTAAAAACATTTTTAAAAAATTGTGGTTTTGTGTCTAAAATCTCAGAATTAATCCAATATGAACACATACTTAATAAAAATAAAGTTTAATACCTGCCTAAAGGTTGTCAATTGTAAAAACTGTCAACCTGACAAATGAGCCTCATCTGAACACATTTTCTAATTTACTGAATATGACTGTACTAGATTGGGTTAAATGAAACCAAAACATGCTTTGGTGCCATCGTGTCGATTCTGTATGTATCTCAAAATGTTTTGAAGACTGGATGCTGTCATTTCAGTAAGGAATACAGCATAAGACAGCTTAAAAAGCAAAGCAGAGAACTTATAACTACCCTAGCTTAGCGGCTGCATTTGAAATGTTTTTGACTCTTGATGCTCACCTTTCAGAATCAGTCTGTTTTTTTTTTTTTTTGAGTAATTTTTCATATAAGGTTCTCAGTCATGCTTAGGCCTTTAATTGTATTCCTATTTAATGACAGCAGAGAAGTTGGTTGAATAAGTACCTGCTTTAACCCGTTTCCTAAGCCACGATAGGATTTGTCTCTTTAATCTCTGTGGAATGCTTGATAATATGTAATTAGCCGTGAAAAGCTCAAAGACGAGTAAAAAAAAAGACAGAAAGATTTCAGATACTGTTCATATTTTAAACCCTACCACAATCGTAAACATTGACAGAGCATTAAATCCAGCTCTCATATAAGTCACAACCATACATCATAAAAAAATGGGGAGGGTTACTTATAGGATCTACTCTGCATCAAGAGCCGTTGCAGCGCGTTTTGAGCGTATAGGGCTGCGAGATTTGAACCGTTTGGAGTGTTTGAAGCGGCAAGAGCGTCCAACGGCTAGAGCTGACGCTCCCTCAACACGCCTCCACACTGACTATGAACGTAAATCAGAGGCGCAAAATGCTAGGAGTAGACCAAAATGTCAAGTGTCTGCATTCAACGTGCAAATGCATCAAACTTGAAGCGTCGGATGCGTTTTTGACTTGCGGAACGCTTTTGTTGCGAACGCACCATAACTTGCTCTTAGATTACCTAACAACAACCTGTTGAGTAACTGGCACAGCAGCAGTTTCAGGTTTTGCCATCATGCCTCATAGCTACTTAACATTAAACAACGATGAAGCGTGAAAACTGGATAAAACAGGAAAAGGTCACGCCATCAGTTTGGCTGAATTTCAGATATTTCATAATCATATTCACTGATATGAAACGCTTATATTATAAGTTTTTCCAGCCATATTGTCCACCCCCACTAAAAAATACAACCAGCACTTCAATAGAACAATTTATTTTACAGTATAATAATTTGTTTCAATGGCCTACTTCAAGTCCCAAACTAAATCCAGATAATATTTTATGATGGTTTGGCCCTTTCACAAGATGGACTCTTGTGAAAGTGTCCACTTCAGATTTATGCTCTACTTTGTGTTGGTTTTTTACATAAAACTCCCCAAAAACACCTTGCAGTTTGCAGTGGTAACTTAGCAACGTCGGGGGGGAAAAAATCTCCCTGGAAACCAAAGAATATTTTCTCCATGGGCGAAGCATTCACCAAGATCCCAACATGTTGCTATCTGCCCTCTGTAGTGTGACAGCAGAGAGACGTATTTGCTGTACCTCGCAGCTACAATCAAAAGAAGAAAAGAGCCAGGTGTCGGGGAAGACGCAGACTACACACACCAACTCGGCTTGACCCCGCTCAGCATTAATAAAGCCAATGAGTCACCTCGTTTCTAGACCTTCCTGGGAAATGAAATCTGTCAATTCAGCTCAGTTCACGGTTCGGTGGAGCTTTATTGGATGTTGTTGCAATAAAAAAATGACACGTTGAGAAGCTCATTAGTCACCTGTACACTGAGTCGGCAGAGTTTGTTTCTGGTCGTCTGAAGGTTGTATTTTTTTTTGTTTGCTCTCCTCTGGTGTGAAGGAAGGACTTGGAGATCAGCAGTGCCAGCACCAAACTGGAAGCAGAGGAGGCCCTCAACATGGAACTGCAGAGAAGGAGCAAGGAGCTGCAGGTCAGGAGCGATAAGGGTTTACAGTTAGCAGCTGGAAAGGTCACCGGGTCAAAAACTGAGAATGGACTCGTTTCCTTTGTTAAAGATGCCGTATTGTGTGCTACACTGCAAAAAATCTAAATCTTACAAAGTATTTGTCAAGTTTCTAGTGCACATGTGTCAAACTCGAGGACTGGAGGCCAAATTTGGCGCGCCATAGCTTTTTATGTGGCCCTCTAGACTCCAAATTGCCTTCCAGTTTTTCACAAAACTCACAAAATCAACAAATTTCCATTTTTTTCTGATTTTACTGCAGGTTTTCTCAAAATTGGTCAAAAACGTTAGATTTAAGTGAAGCTGCCTCAGCCTTACTTGATGTTAAGTTATAGACCGTAATCAATATGGCGAATAATAAAAATTCACCGTTAACATCAGACAATATTGCAAATATCATAAAAATTTCTTATAAACCTTTCTAAATTGGCACCACAAAATCTGTAAAAAAACAACACAAAAACAATCACAAAATCTTGGAGGGTCAGATATTTATTGATATTTTAACAGTCCAATTGGTTTTGTCAATAGCACAACCGGCCCTTTAAGAACACTCAGATTTTTAATATGGCCCAAAACGAACAAGAACATTTTCCAAGTTAAATAATCTACCAATGGAACTAGTAAATTTTTCATCAATATTAAGGAACTATGGACTTCAAACAAGCTGCTTTACCTTGTGGAAAAGTTATTTGTAAAGTAGTTGTGTCTCATTTCAAGTTTTCTAAGATATTTTCACCAGAAACTTGACTAAAAACACTTGGTAAGATGATTTGTTGTTGCTGAAGTTGATGGGTAACAAGTACAGGCTAATTAATTAATCCGTCCCTTGTTTAATTTCTGTAGAATATGTCAAACATAAAAATACCACTCGAATTTATCATGCCAGTTTTCCTTTGCTTTTAAGTTGTTTTTTTGTCAAACTTACTCCATATGTTTCAGACCATCAAACATATTTTAAGATCTTATTTATTAATTAATGCGGAAATAGCTATCCAAACCAAACTAGTTTAATGAGCAAAAAGTAACTAATGGTCAGACATTCTCATAACAAATCGTTTTTGAGATGCCAATCTTGAGCAAATGTAAATAAAAACACTTTTTTAAATAATCCTCTAAAGTCGTTTTATTGTCCTTTCAGAGATTCTTTAACATATATTTATAAACCTTTATTCCTTTGTGTGAAACATGAGAAACAAGCTATTTTTTTTTTTTAATGGGCCACGTTCAACTTAGACAAGCATAAAACTTGCTATATATAACCTAGTTAAAACATGGACTGTTTCACTCTACATCTCTTATGCATCCTTTTAAAACCCCAGTTTTGGTTTTGTGAAGCCTTGATTTGTATGAAAACAAGCCGATTCTCAGTTTCCCCCCAAAGACTTGCTCAGATCTTGTTTTCATTAAGCCCTGTGCGATGTGTGCATGTTGTGAGCTGGATTTTACGGTTTCAGTGCCAGGCACAAGCACGAGCTCTCAGCTCCTTACTAACTCGGTCGGCGCTGAGTAGAAGCTGACGACTCGGTGGACAGACGCATTCCTGGCTTTCAGCAGAGCTGCTGCCGTCCACTTGATGATTGGATCAATCGCTTTCATGCTCCCAGACCGTCAGGATATGGTTTGGCACCGCGGCCTGCAGGAATCCACCTGGATCTCATATCTCCATCTGATGCTGTGACTGTGTACGGTTAGAAACGCGCTCTTGTTTTGACTCAGCTTCGTCAGTGTCGTTTACGAGGAAGCGAGGCGGTATAAAACGGACCGGGCTCTTGTTTCATTGCGTTGCCGGGTGATCTGCTCTAGCTTTGGCCAGCTGGCTAACATATCAGCTTAGATCCTGACCTTGTCTGTTTTATCAAAAGCTGTTTCTGATAATAGCCTTAAATCTTAGCTGGAGGCCAAACATGCTAAAAGTTTTTATTATTATTATTATTATTATTATTTATTGTCAGTTGGAAGAGCTAACAGAGTTTTTGTGGGAGAGTTGAACTGAACGGACACAGTGAAATAAATCTCAACAAATCAAACGTTGGATTTCGATCCAATGTTAAAAAAAAAAACCTGGGCAGTGAATGTTTATTGATGCGGACATATTTGCAGTACCTACTAGGGCATGATTGTGTTCTTTGGCTGGTCTAAATACCATTTTTAAAGTTTGTTCAATCATTACATTGGAGATTAAAGGTTAAGGAGGGGAACCCAGATGTTCCTCTCTGAGTACCACTACCAGGAAATACTCTTCCAGGTTTTCAAAATAAAATCCTTTCTTGTTTTTACTTCGAGATTTGACATTTTCTCCAAATTTTTCCCATTAAATTACATCTCTTTATTTTGTAATTTATAGAATACTCTGAAAGATTTGCAGTATTCAGACTAGTCCAGGAAGGTTTTCAACATTGATTTGGTCAAACTATCAAATTCTCGGACTTGAAAAGCCTTCAAGCCCGTCTTTGAGTCCAACCAAGCTCCGAGTCAACACAAAAATCTACGGGATCAAAAAACAGTCTACATATGTACGGTTACCAGCAAGGGAAGCTTGTTCAATTGATTTATCTAGGAAAGAGAGAGTTGAATACAGGAAGACGTGGTCAAGTCCATCATCTATAGAAAGAGAAGCCTCGATGGGCCCCTTCATGAAGGTGTAAAAGTTATACAGTAACACCCGGTCAGGTGTAATTCCTATGACGAAATCCTCAGAAGGTCATCAAAGTTCTGTTCCACTTGGCTTTTGGAAGCACGTGTTTGAGCAGGATATCAGCAGCTTTAAGGGTGACGAATGAACGACCAGAGGAAGCCAACGGAGGGCTCGTCTTTGCAGGTTAACGAGAGAAGTGTCCTTGGCATAGCACAATATTTTGGCAAATATGTTAAGAAATCAGTGCAGCATCTTTTATTTGGATTACACTGCTGATTGTTTGGTGCAACCTTTTGTAAACTTTGTCCTGTAAACTTTGGGGATCTTTGTGTGTCATCCAGATAGCATCATGTTCGATAGCATGCATCTCTGTCACTGGTGTGTGTTTAGTCTGTTTGTCGCTCACTTGTAGAGATAAGGACGTCTGGGTTTAGGTGTAGATGCAGGTGGACAGGCCAGTCAGATGTCTCCTGACCTCCATCGTCTGTTATCCTTTGACATAATGGTCGCGCAAATGCCTCTGTGGACTTGCCTTGATTCAAAAAAGAATGCTTTGTCTGTCATGAAAAATGAAGCCGCCTCCTCATCCCATAATTCAAAGCAGTTGGCTTAAAGGGCGGCCCGCATGCTTCATTCCTTACCACAGAGCCAGGCTCTTTAGTAGTTTTATTGCGTGGCCATAAAGCAGTTACCATCAGCCAGAGTGCTTTGGGGTCATCTGTGTCTGAAGAGATAAGAATCTTTTTGGTTCTGCAGCAGATGTTTAGCTCAAGGTGTTCATACTGTGCCGCACAACAACAAAGCTTGGCATGAGTAAATGTTTTTCATTTTACGTCTTTTGGAGTGAAAGATGTACCCGAAAGATGGCTGTAGAGTAGATTCAGGTAACAATTGAAGCGCCTTTGTGATACTAAATATTTTTAACTGAACCTGAAGTTTTCTACCTTCTACTTTTGCAGTAGAAGTTTATGATTTAGGAGTCATCAGCTTAGGAGTCAGGTTTAATGGCATTGTTTTCAAAGATGAGGAGCCTAGAGACTGAATGTTGCTTTGAGTTATTTTAATTCACTTCATGGGAGTAAAGATGTTTCTGATAACCCTACTCACATGATGGTCGATAATACGAAAGCAACCTGGTTTCCTATGGACCAGGAAGGGTTTACGCCAAGTCTAGGAACTGCGTGCTATGATCAGTTTGCCTGTTTCTGGTCTAGGCTTATCAACACAAACTCCATTACAAATAACTAATCTGAAAGAAAGCTGATTGAGAGACTTTGTGTGGCTATTGATATTTAAGTACATACATTCTGTTTAGGTTTTTACAACCCTCTGTAGATTTAACCTTCCTTTGTCAATGCTACGTAGACTGAGTTTTCATTCACAACTACGTAGATTGGACGACAAATTGAGGAAGGAAGTGAAAACTGAACTCACAACTTTTCAGATTGCAAGGTAACTAACTGGTCTTGAGAAACGTTTGTCTTTCATGCATTAACGTGGGACCTACTGGCCCATCCACCCATTGGTAGCCTGGACAAACTCACTCAGCAAATATCAGTGACTGCAATCATGTGGTGGAACAGAAATATAAAGCTGTGCGTCATCAGCATAAGCATGATTTAGAGATGTAATTCATTATAAACTGAGTCTGAAGGGGATAAATGAGAGTGACTAGAGAATGGAGCCTTAAGAAAACTTATAAACAATGTTTGTTTGCTCAGGTTTTTGAATGTCAAGACACAAAAAGGGCGTGGCTTACGACTCCCAGCCGTCACCTTTGATGGATTTCCCCAGTGCTGAGGTTTCACCGCCCAAAGGCCCTCAGTGCTTTAAACACAAGCAAAGTTGTTGATTGTTCACATCTGCATCAGATTGTACTTATTCCACAATTGGGTTAGGGTTAGAATTTCTATCACAAAAAGAATGGGTGATAAGATATTTCAAATATAAGTATATAAATATAAGATATTTGGTGTCCAACGGTAACTTGTGCATTTGATATTTCGTTAATTAAATGGCACTATTTAAATGTTCCCCTTAATTTGTGCTTATTTGCTAAAAACACCCCCGAAATATGCCTTAAAGGACTTCATCCCGATGCATCTGGAGTGTATCCTCGATAGGCTTCATCTCCAGATTCAGCTGGCCTAACCTGTTTCATCACCTTCACTACGTGTCTTTGACCAGGTGTACAAGGCCTGTCGTCACGTTCCAAGTCAAATCAATCAGACAACACGTTTACTGCACGGTTCCAAATGTCCACAGGCACTTTGAAGAACCAACATGTAGGATCTTGTGATGAATTACAGTATTTTAACACGAGTATTTTACAACAGCACTGAGTCTGAAATGTTTTTTTCTGGTGAACATGTGGGGTTTAAAAATGTTCTGTTGAGAGTGGATCCTACAGGAATTAACAACCCACGCTGCTGTAGATCCCCTTTGACCCAAGTGAGGAGACATCAACTCTGAGGCCACATCTGATTCCAGTTTATGGACAATTATTATCATTTCAAAGAGCAGACGAAAAAACAAAGAAGAAAAATAAAACAAGCTCATGCAAATTTGAGGATTGAACCTTGCAACCAAATCAAGAATTATTATTTTTTTGACTTTCTGATGTTATCTCCTCTACATTTCCGAGAGATATGAGCAATCATTTAGTCTGGAGCCAATTTTATGTAAATCTCCACAGCAAATGCTGCTACGCTACACGTTTTCTACAATTGTTTCTGGACCACTCGATGCATTTTGAGGCAGCGGAAGGTGGGAATTTAATGAGAACCAGATATGTGAGAGGGGAACTGACGGGAAGACGGAGAGAGGCTGTGTATGCATATGGGGGTGTGGACAGCAACATGCCGGAGGGGATCAGCAGCAAGGTGTGTGTGTGTGTGTGTGTTGTGTGTGTGTGTGTGTGTGTGTGTGTGTGTGTGTGTGTGTGTGTGTGTGTGTGTGTGTGTGTGTGTGTGTGTGTGCACGCACATGTTTGGGACAGTCAGTCTCTCATTCAGTCTCTCATTCAGTCAGTCAGTCGGACTGCTGCTGCCTCACCATGGCTGTTCTCTCCACAGATGTCCTCCGCTGGCATGTAAGTCAAACATTTCTTTGAGTCTATGTAAATTCTTAAGAGAGCAAATGATGAATTATTACGTATGAGTAATTGCTGGCAACAAGAGATTTTTGCTGGATCAAAGGCAGCAGGAGTCGCCCTGAATGGTTACTTTCGTCAGAGTCCGAGGCGTCCGGTGCTGTAGGAGGTTTTGCGCGCCGTGTTGCAGACAGGCGGCTTTCACCGCCGTCAGTGAGCCGCGGGCGGCCCCCAGGCTACGCGCCATGTCAGACACAACTTCCTGACACCGAGACAACGATAGAAACCCAAGATAACACTGAACATGACACAACACGGCAGGTTACGGCTGTGCAAGGGAAGGGGGCAATAAATTTTTATCAGCAGCCCAAAACACAGCGTTCGCAGGAGATGAGTGCAGCAGAAAAGTGCTGTGAGTGATTTATGTTTGCAAAAGCATTTTGATTGTTTATGGTGGAGAGGGAGGGGGATCACTTCAGGTTCACTTAGTTTGAAAGAATACCTCTGGACTGAAAGTATTGATCAATTACAATTATTTTTTACCATTGATTGTTTTGTTGTAAGTAGCACTGCAACGTCTTCTGTGTTAAGTTCAAGTTAGTAATTGTTACTTTTCTAACATTATACTTCATCATCATTGTTAAACTTTTACATTTTTGTACTTCATCATAATTAATAAAGCATAATATCTTTATATTGTAGGTTTTTACACACAAGACCACTGTTAAATTGCACTTGACCAGAGCAGGATCTTTTTCATCTTGGGATCTTGGCATTGCGTTGACGCAACGGCAAGAAGGAACAGAAAGTGCAGTGACCTTAGAGAAGCAACTGTTGCTATTGGTCAATGTGAGAAGGGCTATGAGGCCAGTTCTAAACAATCAGAAGTTTCATTTTTCTAAAAAGGGAAACATTGTTCACAAGTCGGAGACTCTTTTCCCAGGGATGGACGATCCAAACTCATCCCAAGAACAGGCAATGTTCAATTGAAAAAAAAAAAAAAAAAAAAAAAAAAAAAAAATCCAAGAGCTCCATCTTGGACTCTACAGGCCTCAGTGGTCGCATTAGATTTTAATCAGTCAATCAAATTTATTTGCATAGCACATTTCAGCAAAAAGGCAGTTCAAAGTGCTTTACATAGTAAAAACACAAAACCAGTAACAAGCCTTACATTTTGTTGAGTGCCATCGTCAAAATCATCAATGCGCATCAAATATGTTGGCTAATGTTCCGTTTATCATGATTCAGAACCAACTCTAACATGTGGGTCCTGATTTAAAGTAAGTCAGTGTTCCAGCTGTTTTCTGGAAGTTTGTCTGAGATTTGTGGTGCATAGAGGTTGAATCTTCTCCATGTTTGGTTCTGGGAGGCATTGAACTAAACATTCATTAAATATTTAGTTTGTAACGGTATAAATGAATAAATAACATGGTGGAAATAAGACTCTGAAAAATAAACACCCTTTTTTGTCTCGCATCAAAGAGTAAATGGCTAAAATAATTGCTATTCATTTTTAACTATGTAACTTTACAAACAGCACCACATAGTGGTCAACAATGTAATCACGATAAGCTCATTTAGTCTGATACAAACTAACCATTAATGTTCTTGACATGACAGTCTCTCTTAGTCCTCTTCTATTCTTTCAATGTCTTCTGCCGGACTCGTTTTCATGCTGATTAGTGTGTTTTAATGCGAGGCTAACGTTAGCATGTCTTCTCTGTTTTTATATGACCTTTTGATATTATTCAGTACAGTTCTAGTTCTGTACAAAATATTAATTTAGGTGCCTTATTGGTTTTGATTGGCAGTGCATTTAATGTTTACATTATTCATCTCAGGACAAAAATTGTAAAATTTCTCATTTTTATTTATTTTTTTACTGCATTGTTTTCAGTGGATATTGTTGCCTTTAATGACTTAAAAGGGTTGTAAATTAAACTGATGCCTGAGGGTTAAAAATTTGTCAATCTGGATCCCAAGCTAATGGCTGGGATTTCTTCAGGAGTTTATGATCTCTGGTTGTGTTTTTTTTTTTACTCTTATCTGCTCTGTAATTAACCTTGACTCGCCATGGCTCTTTTAGCCAGGGTTGTAAAATGTAAACGAAAAATGTAAAAAAAATAATCTCCAGCCAAATTCCTCAAATGACAGACAAATGGCATCGGTGCTTTTTGGTCTCGTTGACCAAACACAGCTCGGCCAGTCAGGGGTCATGCTGAAGATAATCACTGGTAGCTGCAGGACATTCTTTCTCTAAATTAGTACCTGAGGAAAAGACAAAAAAAAAGAAAGCCAGAGCCGTGCCAAATCTCTGGAGAAACCAAAGGGCACGAGGCGGGACCAACCGCACGGAAGTGCTAGCCTGAAATAGCATAACATTTTTTTTTCTGCTGTTGTAATGACACAGTCTATAGTTGGAGCACGTTGTAATGTTCTTGTCATATTTTACAGTTCACTGAGAGCAGGTTTTTTGCTTCTCACTCATGGAAATGATTCTCTTGTGTGTCACTTTAGGCTCGCATCGAGGAGCTGGAGGAGGAGCTGGAAGCAGAACGGGCCATGAGAGCGAAGGTAGAAGATAAAAACTGTCAGGTTTTCTATTCCTGCTTTCTCCTCTATAAATGATACAAACGCAGATCGGCTGGAGAGGCGATAAGCCGAACGGCTCTGTGATCAGATTAACTCTGATCAAGCTCATGAGGTGGACTAGTAGATTAGAGACTCTAGCTGCATAATAAGCTAATGAAGAGCCCACTGCACTGAACCCCATTCAAAACCTCCTGGTTATTCCATCTTATATTGATTTCTGATGAAAAACATTAATATTGTTCCTAAATTAACATTAACTTGCTTTCTTTGCATTATTTGAGGTCTAGAAGCACTGCATCTTTTTCATTAATTTGACCATTTCTCATTTTTTGCAATACTAAATATATGCTTGGAATTTTAGAGACATGTCAGTAGTTCATAGAATAAAAGAACAAGGTTCATTCTACTCAAAACATGTACCTATAAGAAGTAAAATCAGAGAAAGTGTTTTCTTCCAGAGCTGAATATATGATATATAAATACGCAAAAAGTTTTTTTGAGCTAGGATGAGGTTGTTTTTTTTGTCTGTATGGAAATCAGTGTATTTTGTGAAACTACAATTGAAACAGTTTTTCACATCACCACAAGTCATGTGATCAACAACAGGACGTTTCCACTGACGGAAAAGACAGAAGGCAACAGGAAGTGGGGGGAAGAGATTGATGGGAGCGCCGTGTTTTTTTAAAGACTTATGTGAAGAAACATTTTCACATCAGATTTTAATTGTGGTTTGATATTCAGTGGCCACGCTAAAATTGCAAAGTTGTGTGTTTTTATCGACATTAGCGGAAAATCGCAGGCGTTTTGCAATGGAAACTCATCTACTGTAAGAAAGAAGGGAAGGAAAAGCTTTAGCAGGTTGACTTGCTACCGCTCCGCTCTGGTCAGCCCAAACCATCTGCACCTGTGATAACAATCCGGTTTGGGTCAGTCCTTGTGTTTCTGATTAGCACACAGGGGCAACCCCCGGAGCACAGCCGGGTTTTTTCCTCTGTCTGATGTTTCCCATCACACACCACTGAGTGTTCCTAGGAATCCTCAAACCTCGGCCCTACAGGCAAAATAAACACCGAGACCTTCTGCCTCTCCACCACAAGCAGTCCAACACATCCTCGCTGCTACGTGAAGCTTTTTGAACAAAAACCATATCTGCTTTATATAAAGCTAATCTGCTGAGGAGCTTCAAGTGGATGTTAGTTCAAACAAGTTCCCTCTTAAAGCCTATGTGCGTTTAAGCCCTCATACAGAAGGTACTTCACCCAGAGTGTTGAACGGAGTGACAGCAGGCCCAAGGGCGTGTTGTCCACACCTCTCTCCACTCTGGGTGGTATTCTGTTAACGGCGTTAGCCGGGAGCCCCTCCGGCCCCCGAAAAGCCGCAGAGCGGAGCCAGAGGCACGCGGAGGCTTGCAGGGTCTTTATCTGTTCGGCAGCCTCCGTCTTCGGAGCGACTCAATTACAACATACCTTGGCTGCAGACAGGCTCACCATTGTTAGGCTCTGCTCCTCGGGTCGCACTTGGCCTGATAGCATCAGGAGAGGCAGAGCGACAGACGCCGCTCTTTTTTTTTTTCCAGTGGATCCTCTCCTGGGTGGAATGCCAGACACGCACACACGGTTTCTTACAGAGGCATATACGCTCTAAGGATGCGCTGACACCAACCCTGTTTAGTCCTTAACTCTGGTCCGCCTAAAAACCTCGGTATCAATTCGGTTGAAATGAACTCTGGCGCAGTTCGAATGCATATGTGGATTCAAGCAGACTGGACTCCGCTCCAAAAGCAGGAACTGGACTATAGTGCAGGGCATTCTGGGTAAATACAACCAAAACAAACAAGTCTGAAGAGCCCAGTTTGGTCAGACCAAGTCAAACTGTTCACCAGCTGAAAATGAAACAAATGCTGGAACTTTGGTCCCTGAAATCTACTGGACTGTGATGTGTGAAAACATCCCAACACTCATAGCTCACACAAGCATATAAATCTGTCAGCAACATTCAGCTAATGTTGTAAATACATTTATATTCAGCATTATTTTATGGTAATGCAGATTATAAATTGACACACAATCAACAGACCAATGCATTATTTTGTGGCAATGCATAATTGTCGCTTTATTGCAAACTTTCCACAAGAAACTGTATTTAATCGACTGCTGACTCCCACCTGAAGGTGGCAGTATTTGTTTTACTTCTGCTGCACTGCTGCTACGGCTTGACTAAATCCATGTTAGTCAAGGTTGAACTCATGAGGAAACATCCACACGCACACACACACTCAGAGTGGTATGAAAAAATTATCTGACACTGATAATGACAGCCGAACTTTTACCGTCTCCATGACAACACTAACAAGGTTCTTAAAGACATAAGTACAAATTGACTCTGGGATATTTTGAGTCATGTCTGTGTTTTTCCATTGCCTGTTGTTGAAAGAAGCCTCACTGCAGCGAGTTTGGAGAGAAGAAATGAAATCCTCAGAGCAGTGGGAGGCTCATGGCTAATTAGACAGACTCTCCCGTCAAACTTTTAAAACAATGTGTGCTGCAGTTTTTTTCTACCTCAACATTCCTGTTTTTTTTTTTTTGCTAATTTAACAGTTTGAAACAACCTGGATACGGTGGTGCATGGAACAATATTGCATCCCCATAATTTATCAAGAAATCGTTGATAAGCTCTTTCAGAGACGAATAACAATTTGCTATTAAGTTAAATAATAATGTTAATCAAACAGTCTTTCACACAGACACTAGCCGTGTTTCCATCAAAGGTTTTTCTTAATGCAGATTTTGAGGAACTGCATTAGAAAAGAAAAGATTCAAAATAACTACCTCAGTTTTGCTTGCTTGTGATGGTTTTTGGATCTGTGCTTTACAGAAGATACAAAACTCTAAAAGAACGTCAGAAGGACAGTCTCAAATTTCTGAGACCTGTGGTCCATTGTAGTTTTCAACTTCTACGTCTTGTTTGCTACTGACGAACATCTGACGGAATTACACTTTTGCTTTTACTGATTGATTCACTCCAAACCAGTAGATGAAAACTAGTTTCCCGAGTGGATTCTCCCACTCAGCTCCTACAGACTAGCCAGCAGCAATCAGCAAACACCTGGTTAAAGTGTGCATCTAAAGAGCTCGTTATGGGAGCCACTTCACAGTGAAATGCTGGTAAAAACCTTGTTAAAGAGTTAATAGAGGAGCCATGTTGTGATGACTTCCTGAAGGCGGAGTTTCAGAAAGAGCAGGAGTTTCTTAAAGGGACAGAGGCCCAATTCAAAGACGTTAAATTACAAAGTCAGATTTCTTTTAAGTCGTATTTGATTTATATACCAACTGAAGGTAACATAGTTACTTGATATAAAATGGCACTATGTGCCTGGAAAACACATTTAAAATCGATTTGTATTTATACAAAACGAAGATGTTAGGAAACAGCAGGAACGGTATTAACTACTCATAACTTCCCAGCAGAACCCCACTTAGAGAAAAAAAAACTTACTCTGTTTATCTCTGCTAGACTTTAAGCCGTGCTCAGGATTTGCTTTGTTTCTTTTTTATGTATCTTAGCCTAGCGAGGCTTGTGCTGTTCTAATCCAGAAAGTTATAAAGGAACGGAACATTGGACATCTTTAAAGTGTCTTTAGCGGGATGGATGAGCACCGCAAAGCTTTTCTGCAAACGTGCCTTTGTGTGTGTGTGTGTATGTGTGTACATGTGTGTGTGTGCAGAGACAAACAACTCCTCCACGCTCTTGTGCAAACGGAGGGATGACTCTGCCGTCTGCAGCAGCAGCAGGGCGCTCAGTGGGGGGTCCTTCCAGCTCATGAATGGAGGGAGCGGTGTCGGGTGGTGTTGACTCAGCCAGCGGAGCGGTCCAGGCCGATGAGTGAACCCAGTGTTCGGCGTTAGAGGGTGCGGGGCTTCACGGGGCAGGTGGACGGCAGGGAGCGTGGGGGGGGGCCTCCGGTGTGAGGCAGCTGTTTTCCGTTGCCCGGCCAGAGGTGTGCAGGCGGCTGCGGCTCGTTGCTGCGGTCCGGGGGGCTGAAACCCACAGCGAACTAGTCTCAACATCTACGCCTGCCTTTAAACCAGCTATTAAAAAAAACAGGGGCGCCGTAAAAACAAAAAGTGCGTCTGCTTCGCTCATAAAGGAAGGGTTTTACCTCAACGGCGCTTTAGAGAGTTTAAAATAAAAAAGCCTAACATTTTTAATTTAATAATTCTTGCAACGTGAAGTTCAAAATGTCAAAGTATTAACTTTCCTTGTTTATATAGTTGGTTGTTTTGCCTTCACCTCGGCGGAATCATTCAGTCAAAAGGTGGTGATGGTGTTATTTGGTATTTTTGTGGCTGAAACTAAAGAAACACAAACTAATAAGGTTGCATCATCAGACCATGAAATGTAATAATTTTGAGCTTGTGTACAGAATTTTATAAGGTTGCCACGTCACCAATCACCAATATTTAAGATAATAACAAAACTCCTGCAGCATTTTAATACACGTCAAATGAGATAATCTGGCCATAGTCCGTAAATCAGAATATGTTTCCAGTGAGGCTCAGATTCAAAGGACCTTTTCAAAATAACTTTACTTAAGCAGGTATTAAAATTAACAACGGCTCTTTGCTCAAGAATGTTAATGAAGAACATCAGCAGTAAAACAAAGCGTATCAGTGAGCCTCAACAGGAAACAGGAGCTCCACGCCTGCGTCGTTCTGATCGGATGCCACTCTACTGACCTCTGACCTCAGCAGAGGGCACCGTCAGTCATGCTGGACCCCTGTAGGTTAAAGATCCAGCCCCGTCAGGTGGTGACTGATTCAGATTTACTTTGTGAATTCCAGCAGATGTTTCTTTTCTCTGTTGGTTAAAACGTGCGCCTCGCTCCTCACCCTGACGATGCTTTCTGACCGGAGTGCGTTTGGCAGGTGGAGAAGCAGAGAGCCGACCTCACCAGAGAACTGGATGAACTCACCGACCGGCTGGAGGAGGCAGGAGGCGTCACGGCTTCACAGGTTCGCCAGAGCAGGAGCCTCTGAAAAAGGATGGAAATGAAAAAGTTTCTCTATAACACTACATTCTTTACGTATTGTGTATTTTGTTGGGATTTGATAAGGAAAAAATGACACACAAAGCGACACACAACCTAGGAGTGAAAGGGAGGAATTTATGCCTCGTTTCAACTGACACACCAAAATCAAATCATTTGCAACCGTTTGACATTTTGGTTAAATCGCAGTAGAAATCCAGCTGGTCTATCAAGGCCTCAAATTTATTTTAGAGAACATTAGAGAACAGCAAACAAACCTATTGTGGAGAAGTTTAAACGGGGAGTCCATTAAAAAGCCCTAAATTGGTGCATTTTTTAAATAAGACCTTAAACGTCTTAGATTCATTTAAAAATGTATATTGGCATTAAATACAGTCATCACATATCTTAAAATTTGTTGTGGCAGGACGATTTAATCTCATATCTCACGACCGGTTTTTTGGTCTCAGGATTTTTCTGACAGGCAAATGTTTGAAGCTAGCAATAAGTAGCTGTCAATACATGCTAGGTAGCCAGCATGAATCGTGGATGAATCCAAATATATTCCCAGTTGGCTGGAGGGCGAAGTTCATTTTTGCCATGTGCTCATTTCTGTTGCCGACACGTGGTAGGCTCGGTGCTAACTGTGTAGAAAAGCATTTAAGCTAGGCACAAAACCAGCCACATTTTATTTATGCATTTATTTTAAGAGGATAATTACAATTCAGTCTGTAGAAGTGGAAAGATAAGAGAAATATTCCAAAAGTGTTTTTAGTCTTAAAAAAAAAAAAGGTCCCAATACTATAAAAAAAACACACCTCAGTTTGGGACGATTGGAGCCAAACTTTCACGACGAGTTTGTGTCACAAACAGATGGAGGCGAACAAGAAGCGGGAGGCCGAACTGCAGCGCCTGAGGCGGGAGCTGGACGAGTCGTCGCTCCAGTCCGAGGCGCAGGCCGCGTCCCTGCGGAAGCGGCACGGCGAGGCCGTGGCGGAGCTGAGCGAGCAGTGCGAGGCTCTGCAGCGGACCAGAGCCAAGCTGGACAAGGACAAACAGAACCTGAGGATGGAGGTGGACGACCTGGCCGCGTCGGTGGACAGCCTGCAGAAAGCCAAGGTTCGGGAAGTTAGCGGGAGTGTCTGGTCGGTGCGGTTCAAGGCGGGCGGGTGATTTTTCGGCGCTTTGTTCACACGGTCGTGTTGCGACGCAGATGGCGTCAGACGGCCTGGTGAGGAAGCTGGAGGAGCAGCTGAACGAGGCCAACAGGAGAGGAGACGAGCTGACCAGGACGCTGTCCGAGCTCAGTGTGGCCAAGAACAGGCTGTCAGGTTCGAGTCGGAGTCAGTTCGGTCAGGAGATCCGGGGAGAATAAAGGCCTCATTCTGAGTCCCCGTCTAAAGTCATAGAGCAGTTCGGCGATCTCTACGAGGAAAACGGCAGCAACAGCTGATAACAAGCAGCAACTCAGAAAAAGAAAACCTGGGCTGCAAACTAACAATTAATCGATTAATCTATTTGTTCTGACAATTAATCGCTTTATCAGGTAATAAAGTTGGCACATTCTGCAGATTTTTCCATTTAGCCATTTAAGCCTTTTTTATACAATATTACAAATCGATTATTAGATGCAAATGGTCAAATAATTTGATTGCTTTTATAGATAAGAAAACAAACATTGTATTTTGACAATTCTAGTAATTAATGGATTATTGTGATGATTAATGGATTAATTGGGTTAAAAGAAAACATTGTGTAGTAAAGATTTTTCTAGTAATCTATCAATTATTCTGAAGATTAATCGATCGGATTAAATAAATTGGCACGTTCTGCAGTCTGCAGATTTTGAATTTAACCACTTAACCAGTTTTCATACAATAATACATGAAAATAGCCATATAATTGGACGAAATAAGAAAACAAATATTGTATCCTGTTCTAGTAATCGGTTGATTTATCATTCTGGCAAAAAAATGGATAGCAAAATTGGCAAAAGCTGCAAATTTATTTAACCACATTAGTCATCTTTATGTGATATTAGAAATGCATTCATTGATGCAAATACCCACATAATTCAGTTCCTTTTTAAAATAAGAAAACAAATGGAACATGTTCATATTTCGGACACGTCCGTTATTGTTCTGACTGGGACGTAATTCCAGAAAATGGCATGTTGATGAGCCCAAATGCTCCAGTTAATGATTAATCAATTACTAAACTAGTTGACAATTATTTTCATAATCGATTCCAGCCCTAAGACAAACATTAAAGTTTTAAGTACTGGAATTTAATGTCCATTAATTGAGTTCCAAGCACAAACTCAGACCTGTGTGTTTGGACCTTCTTCACTATCAGATCATCTCACTGTATTTTTGTTGTGACCGTCCAGGTTGAACTAACCTTGCTTAGTCGTCATTAATCACGTCTTCTGCTTCCCGCCAGCTGATAACGTCGACGTAAGCCGACAAGTGGAGGAGGCGGAGAGCAGGGCGAGCCAGCTGACCCGCTGCAAGTCTCTGCTCCAGTCGCAGCTGGAGGAGCTGAAGAAGCAGCTGGACGAGGAGGTCAAGGTCCGTGAGTCTCAGAAAACATCCGGACGGGTTGGCAGCAAACATCCAAATGACCGTCCGCGTCTCCGTCGCCAGTCTAAGCAGGCGGTCGGCGGCAGCCTGAGCTCGGCGCGGCAGGAGTGCGAGGCTCTGAGGGAGCAGCTGGAGGAGGAGCAGGAGAGCAAGCAGGAGATGCAGCGTCTCGTCTCCAAGCTGAACGCCGAGCTGACGCACTGGAGGACGAAGCACGAGGCCGACGCCGTCCAGCACGCCGACGAGCTGGAGGAGACCAAGTGTGTGGCGCCGCCGTCGGCTGGCGCGCTGCGTTGGGTGGGTTCTGTAACGTACGACCCGACAGTAACGCGGGATTTATTGCAGGAAGAAGCTCGCAGCCAGGCTTCAGGAGGCCGAGGAAGTGGTGGAGGCCACCCAGGCCAAATGCTCCTCACTAGAAAAGACTAAGCAGAGGCTGCAGGGAGAGGTGGAGGAGCTCTGCATGGACCTGGAGAAGGTAGGAACAAAAGGACAACGACCCACATTGAGGCCCAGTTTACACAGAACCACCCTGCAGCTGAACCGTAACATTTCTGTTGCGTTCCAGCCGCTTGTTCACCGAGTCTCTGGCTGCGTCTCCGTTACAAATCTGCCCAAAACTTTGTCCGCCAATGTCGAAACCACACAACTTAGAACCTGTTTCCATTAGTTAAGAAATGCAGTTAAAATCACACACAAGTTTGTTTACGTTATGAGTCAATAAAAACGTGATGCGCCATCATCCTCCTGCCACTTCCTGTCGTCTTCCTCGTCTGTGCCGAGTAAACGTGGAAGTCTTTCTGAAACCAGTTTCCAGGCCGCGATCTCGTGTAAACTTAGCCTAAACGTCGTAGCAGCAAACCTTTTCAGTGCGGTCACAGCAATACCACCTGACCTCAGGCCAGCAGCTGCGGTCAGGCGCTGGACAAGAAGCAGCGTGTGCTGGAGAAGCAGCTCGGCGACTGGAAGCAGAAGTGTGAGGAGCTGGTGGGCGAAGTGGAGGGCTGCCAGAAGGAGAGCAGGCAGCACGCCGCCGAGCTCTTCAAGGTCAAGACGGCTCACGAAGAGAGTCTGGAGCAGCTGGAGGCTGGACGCCGCGAGAACAAGGCCTTCCAGGGTACGAATGACACGCATTCATGTTCACATGTTAATATTTTTATCATAGAACTTAGATTTACCATCTACCGTGCAAGTTGAAGTAGAATCAGTTGCAATGCACATGCCTTCCATCCAGAATATCAGATGCTCACGAAGCTTCAATCCAGCATCTGAGTTTTTTTGTTGTCCATTGCACAGAGGAGATAGCTGACCTAACAGACCAGTTGTCAGATGGAGGTAAGAGTGTCCATGAGCTCCAGAAATCCAAGAAGAAGATTGAAATGGAGAAAGAAGAGCTGCAGGCCTCGCTTGAGGAATTGGAGGCAGCTTTGGAGGTTTGGCACGACATCGGAAATGACATTTTTGAAGCAAAATGCGCGATTGTTGTCATGGCAAACCATGTATTGTTTCCCTTTGTCTTCTGCAGGCAGAGGAGACCAAGGTGTTGAGACTTCAGTTGGAGTTGTCCCAGGCTAAAGGAGACTTGGAGCGCCGACTGCAGGAGAAGGAGGAGGAGGCTGAAGCGGCGAGGCGAGTTTTTCCTCCTTGTCGACTTTAAGAATCTATGTAGAGAATGACGGCTGAATCAGGGCGTCTGAAGGTTCCTTAAAAAAACTTAAATTCATGGATCTGAAAAAGAGGCCTTGGATTCATTTAAAAATGTGTGTTGTCCTTAAATATGTTAATCATAGGTTTTATATTTAATCCGGTACATTCTTGTATATATTAGGGCTGAATAAAAAATCAATTCGGCGATATATATCGATATTTTACGCGCTCGGAAAGTATCGATTTTTCATCCATGAATATCGATTTTTTTTTTTTAAACTATAGGGATCCATAGCCTTAAAGCTCTTATTGTCTAGTTTGTTACGGCGTAGCAGCAAGACTCCGCCTCCCTCAGTCTCACTTTCAACTTGAGCTTAAAGTGCACATTATAAACTACACACCAATTTTTAAATTGTGTTAATAGGCCAAGTATAACCGGAGTTATGCTAAAATTAGTAAACCATTTTTTCCGAATGTCAGAGAAATGTCAAAAGCGCCGCCATTCCCCGGCTTTTCCTATTATGTGAGAGGGAATGAGC
>CAEGAF010072985.1:0-27018 GCA_903067075.1 Micropoecilia bifurca | reverse complement strand
CACACACACACACACACACACACACACACACACACACACACACACACACACACACACACACACACACACACACACACTCAAACAGAGAGCCCAACCCACTGCTTTGCTGTAAACAAACCCCTAATTTCCACAACAAACGTTTTGCATCACATCCTACAAGCACTACTCAGAAAACACTCAAATCTGGAAAACAGAATCAGATTGTTGGGTTGAAAAGTATAGGTATGAATCAGAACCAAAGAAAACAACATGGATTTTATAGTCTTTTTAAAAGGAAAAAAAAATCTATTTGTGTTTGTTGTTGCACAGTTTTATATTTCGGCTATTCTCTTCTTTATTTAAGCAGCATCAGGGTTTGTGAACAGCGAATCCTGTTACATCCAGGATGATAAACAGTCCTTGCCAAGTTTCAAGGCAGATGGTGGTGACTTTGTGATGGAGTTTAGACGCCATGTAGCTCCGCCACCTCCTCCTCAAAATAGGGACAAACTATATGCATCTTCCCATCTGTGGAATTAGTATTTATTTTAGATCTTAATGCATCTGCCTCCGCAATCACCTCCTGGATGTGCAATAAAAACGCTTATGCTTAATCTGAAGCCCTAATAATATAGAGATAGTATCACATATGGGGGGAAAGGGCAGCAGATGTGCACAACTTAGATGATTAAAACCTCAAATGCTTCTTCTTATCTGGCATTTAACCAACTGATGAATCATCCAAAAAAAACAAAACACAAAAAACAACTGAAGATTTACATTTAAAACTCATATCCACTTCACACTGTAAAAACACAAAATATTACCAAGAATGTTTGGTTTGTTTCTAGTGCAAATATCTTAATACACCTGAAATAAGACAAAACTAACATAAGTTTTCAGTCAGACATAGAAGCTTGTTTTAAGTCAATAATTTCTCAATATTGCTGAAAAAGTACAAAATCCACTGTCATGGAAAAAATATCTTCTCAATGTAAAAACACCAAATTTTACCAAGTATTGTTAGTCTAGTTTCTAGTGCAAATATCATGCTACACTTTAAATAAACCAAAATTAATGTACAAGTATCTCTTCATCAAGAAATAGAAGCTTTAATATTAGGTAAAAAGTTCCAGTTCCTCTGGCAGATAAATTTACTTATAACAAAACAATTTTCCCATGTTATAACGAAATAATATGCCAGTGGACCTGGGAATTCTTCACCAATTTTAAGGAATTATTTACTTAAAACAAGCTTCTATATCTTGCCAATAACTTAGTTTTAAATTATTTTTGTCTTAATTCACGTTTACTAAGATATTTCCACTAGAAATAACAGTAAAATACTTGCTAAGATTGTCCGTTTTTGCTTTGCTAGAGCTTTTCCATCAATGTCAAGGAATAAATTACTGAAAACAAGGTTCTCTTCTCTTGCTGAAAAGTTATTTGCAAGTTAGTACACTTGAAATAAGCCAAAACTAAGATATCTGTACTAGAAACTAAACCAAAAACACTTGGTAACTTTTTGTTTTTTGAAGTGCAGATCTAAAATGTCCCCTGTAAACGGAAACAAATGCAAAAAAACACAAAAAAACAACAAGAGGTTTAATCAGCAAATCCCTTCTACTAAACCCTTAACCAAACAAATAACACATAAGGTCACAAATAAAGGTCAACCAACCTTCCGTGGGCATGAAAATCTAAATGAAGGAACTTGTCTTCATGAGAGATTGCCCTCTTGGCCCGCTGATGCTTGCTGTGAATGAGCTCTGTGTCGTAGGACAGCCCTTCATAGTGACGGATGTACTTGTTCAGAGGGTTCCTATAGTGTCCTGCAGGGAGAAACCAGACAGACAGACACACGTTAGGATTCATAGCTGCAATCATCTCCACCAGTGTCAAGAACTGTTTCATAATTTAGACCAAAGTTTATGTCAATAACTGCAGAATGACACGGGACGTCATTCTGTACATCTTGTTTTCCACACAGAAAGATTTATTTCTATTTCTGTAGGTTAAGAAATACATTTTCATTTAAGCTATAGACTTATAAAACTGCTTATTACTCATTGGCCGCATGGGGCACTGAGTAATAAATCACAATAGATAAAAAAAAGATAATCTCTGACAATAATTTTAAAAATATTTAGTCAGACTTGACAGATCGAAAGCTAAAGGCAACTACAGAACAGGAAGATATGCTAAAAAATGGCTGATACTGATGTTAATGTCAATATTTTATGCATCCCTGCTCAAGATTTGTAATTTTATTTAAAAGTTGCCTGATCTCAAATGGAGAATCAAAAACCTAATCAATGGAAATAAGATTTAATCTACTTTAACCACAAATAAAGTCACACGAGATTTTCATCAACTTTATGCTTAACTACTAATTGAACTCATTCAGTTGCCAAAGCAGTGAGTCCTTGAGAGCATGTGTCAAACTTAAGGCTCATGGGGCAATTCCGGCCCGCAAAACCATTTATGTGGCCCGCTGGATTCTAATTAAGTAAACTTTATTTATATACCACCTTTCACAGACATGAAGTCACAAAGTGCTTTACAACATAAACTAAACACTAAGTGTGCTTAAACATTAAGTTATCAATCAAATCAATGCAGTTTCTAATCTGTTTTATAAATCAGTCCCTCCAGTTTCTTAAGAATTATAAAGGAAATTCATGCAAAATCAATAAATCCTCACACTTTTTTGTGTCAATTTGCAGATTTTTTTAATATAAATTGTCAAAAACTTTCTTACTTGTGCTAAACAGCTGCCTCAGCCTTAATTGAGGTCACATTTAAAAAGTCACATTTACCATCATAAATAAGCGCAAATATCTCAAATATTTCCAAACTAGTACCACAAATACTCTGATTATTATTGCAAAAACAAAAAGAATCCTGGACAGAGTGCAAACATGTTCAATAATATAATCTAATTTTAAGAATTTATTGATATTTTAACAGTTTGTAATCAGGTTTTATCAATACATTCTGGCACAAGCGGCCCTTTAAGAGTATTCATGAACTTGATTCAACCTAAAATGGAAATGAGTTTGAGTGCCCTGGTTTACAGCATTCAACACCAGAAGAAAAAGAGCAAAAACCAAAACTGAAACTTGAGTTGAAGTATAAAAGGAGTCTTGTCTTATTGTGGGGCAGCTGGAAGTTCATTTTCTCAGGATGGCACTTTAGACTCAACACTGGAAAACCAATCTCCAGTGACAAGCACACCATCATTAATGGCAACAAGATTGTGGTTTTGTTTCTTTTGCTTCGGTTTGCACTTTGAAAACAGAAAACAAGTTTCTACTGTTCAGGTTTAAGGTTTAATAACATTCTGGACTGGGTGCAGTGAGTTATCTTGCACTACAATAGCCAATACACACGCAGCAATCAGTGCAAACAGCATCACTTACTGCTGGGAAAACCTAATCTCCTGCAGTAAAATTGATCCTACTTTGACTTTCCACAAGTGTAGGGCATCTCTGTAGACAAATCTCATCCCCTGTGATCAAAAACAGAGGAAAACTGACAAGGACGGATGCTTAAGATTCCAGTCGGCCGGCATCTGCAGAAATAAACTGTAATCCAGACCACATGCAAATATCACCATCACTTGACATGCATTGACTGGACACAACTGTCTTAGTCTAACGTATTAATCTACCTTGAACATGCCAAGTTAGGTCTAAGGGCTTTTTTTTTTAAAAAGATGTTGGTTAAATTTGTTTACACAAGATTTTGGCCTGCTCTGTTCTGCCTTTATTATAAGTTGTTTTAGGGCCTCTTTCACTTTAAAACCAAGGAAGCTGCTGCTGGCCACATACCAACTCAACGATTGCACTCACACGTGAAAATGGCTGCAAACCAATGCATAACTGTACAAATGCACGTCTTTGAAAAGCAGAAGTAGAGCCTTCTGTGCAACCAAGAAGTGGTTTCTGGATGGCAAGTCAACAACAAAACACTCGTCTTTTCCAGCAGCCATTGTACAGCGAATACAGTGCTAAAACCACCTGATCAAACATGCTGGCGCCCAGACATGCTGGGCTTCCCTGTGGTTGCTGGGTAACAGTGAAGTGTGACTCAACAATTAAAGAGGTTTTTTTGAAATGGCTCGTTTTCCAGACACCAAAAAACACCAGTTTATTTCCCAAATGTTGGGTTTTTTAATCGCTTGGGCTGCTCTAAGAAGTAAAATGAAGTAAAAAATAAAAATTTTGCCACCATGGATGAATGGTCACAACATTTTGGCTAAATGTTGTATAAGCAGTACAGATCTGAATATGTTGGGGATGATCCAGTGACAGATACTTGGAGCACAGGATTAAAATGATGCAAATCTACAGAAGCTCTATATGGTCTGTTTTTTTAGGCTGAGCTAAATCTATTAAAATCAAGTAAGTGTCAGCTTTAGAGCTACACTCATCAGCAGAAGCGGCAGAATTATTTCACCACCAGAGGAGTGGGAGGAGGAGGATATGAAGGCAAGTGTTTCTCATGCATATCCGCCCATTTCACATTTAAAAGCAGACAGAAAAAGTCAATCCACAGCAGCAAAAATGTGTTCAAATAAATAAAAAAAAAAAGCTGGAATATTTCTTTATTTGTTGCTAATATAAAAGAAGCAAACCAGCGGATTATATAAACCAGGCAGCTTTCCCACTCCATTTCCAAATGACACTACTTTCATTAAACAGACAATATGTAATTAGAGTTGTCTGGCAGGTAATTAAGCCTGACTAGAGAACTATAATTTACTGTAAATAAAAGACTGTAACAGAGACAAATAAATGCTCCAGATTTCAGCCTCTTCACTGTTCATAAGCTGCATCAAATATTTAGGTGGTAACATTAAATTTTTCATTGAGGTGACTGTGAGAAGTGAAGAATGCCTGGAATTACCTCATTCGCCAAGTCTCTCAAAAATGCCAGAAAAGCAAAATAATGAAACAAAGACAGCCTGTTTAGAGAAATCACCAGATTTTGATAACAGAGCAAGTGAAAGTTGTGACATTTAAAATGATGTTTGGGTCCCAAATAGCTGTAAAATGGTTTAGCTGTTTTATTTAAGATTTATAAACAATGAATAAATAATGCTATATTTTGTTAACGATTAACAACAGCTACTTTTCAGAGAGTTAAAAGTTTCTTGAACTCATTTTTGACTATTATTTGGCAAAAAGCTTGGTTAAAAAAATAAAATAAAAAAATCCAGTGTTGCATTTGTCCTGGTAAAGCTACAATGCTCAAAGTACATTCTCTTTTGTGAAATATTGAGCTTAAAACCCATTTTTGCCGGTGCGTTTCTCCTTGCAGTTTTGAATGAAGAACAAATCCTTCATAACAAGAACTCTGACAATTTCACCTGAAGACAAATAAAAGTTTGACAACAAATTACTCAGAACCAATACTCTTGTCTTAAACCTTTAAATAAAAAAGTTCATATTAACACCATGTTTTATAATCAGTTTCGTCCTGAGTCAGCTCTTTTTCTCCATATATTCCAAATAATAGCTAATCTTTTTACAATATATTTATGTAGATATTTTGACACCTTCACATATTTTAGGGCAAATATTTGCCCTTTCACATATTTGAGTTGCTATTTTTTGGGATTCACATTCCTGTAAAGAAATTTCAGTCCATTCTTTTTTTTTTCAAAATTCTTTTAATATCAATCATATCGATTTTGACTAGGCCACTTTATTTTAGCCACTCAGAGACAGACTTGCCAGGTTGTTTCAGATCCATGTCCCTTTTGCGTAATCTGCACTTGAGCTTCAAAAATCCCTAAATGATGGTGAGACATTTACTTTTATGATTTACTGGAAGAGTAAAGATGATTAAGCATGGTTTTCTGGAATGCTGTTAGCTTTACATTGGTCATAATCAGACACATACCTTTCAAAAAGTTCCACTTCAGTTTTGTCAGTGCAAAGAATAATTTCCCAAAAGCCTTGGGAATAATCAAGATGTGTTTTTATCAAACTGGAGAAGAACTTTGTGGCCTTTTCAGTCCCTCTAATGGAGACAATTTGACTGATGTTAGCAGGGCTTGAGACATTGCTGCAACATTTTCTTTGTGACTAATAAATCATGCAGTAGCAATATTTTTGCTAAATATTGTGAGATCAGTGGTAAATAAATACACGTTTTTCTGCTTCTCCTTGTTCTCAAACAACAGACTAAATGTTACACTGGCAAGCAAAGTGGGAGTAAATTACACTTAGAATATGTCAGGAAACTGTTACTACAATCCAAACAGTGCTTTGCCATGTAGAATACTTCTGGGGTGATATATTTGTGGATTGTATTGGTGATGTCCTGCTCCAGAACAAATTCTGGTTAACGTCACCACTGCACCATGTTTTCTTCATTTCTGGCTCTCACTTTATGGAAGCGTTTAACTGTCAGAACTAGGAAATAAATACAGGAGCACAATATTGTAAAAATGAGAACTTTTATCTTTTACATCTCATTGAAATGTCAATATGTTCTTGTTTAAATGGGAACAGTTGTAACAGCGAAATGGCAGCACTTCGTGGCAGTGTCGTCTGGAAGAAAGAGTGAGAAGTAGCAAGTATTTCTGGTAAGTGTCCAGCATTTGTACAATTTGAACTTTTTCAGTCATTCACACACTGAATGTGCCAAACAATCGGCACCACTGCATCCTCTGACCACCACTAACAAGAGAAACGGCAGGTGAAGTGTCTTGTCAAAGGACAGAATGACTGAGACGGATGAAAATGGGATTCAAACCAGCAACCCGTAAGTCACAGGACGAATCTCTACTTCCGGAGCCACTGTTGACTTCTCATTTTATGTGGTTAAAACATGAATGTTTCTCATATGAGAATTTATTTCCTAACTTGGGCAGCCATCAATCATTCTTTTATGATTTATGGGCATTTCCAAAGCTGGCGACACAAAGTCTAATTACAGATCTTTAATTACAAGCCTACTTCATGATGTCTGACAGGTTCCTATCCTGGGTAGACAGTAATTAGCCCTGGTTCTGGCTACATAAGTACAACTCAGCTTTACAAAAATGTGGCTATTCACAATAAATGTAGGACTTAATGAATAAAGTCTCCATCTTACAGCATTTTATGCTTACCCGGGTTATATCTTTGCTGCTTTGAAATAAGCAAATATGACAAAAAAAGGAGGCAGATGCTGTTTCACAGCCCTGTTCGTTGTTAATGTTTACAAAATAGCTCCTAACAATCTCCATGAGCAATTACATTGGCAACACCGCACTGACTCTTGTATTTATGTTAAATTATAGTAACGTCTTTATGAAGTACCATTAACCAAACAGTACAAGAGAAAATAAGCTTGGAAGCCTCGGGTTTTGACAAAAACAGCTAACGTTAGCGGCTAACTGGAAGGTTAGCATCGAGCTAACGGTCCGTCAACCCAGTCGGCTTCTCCATCTTCTCACAACAATGGCTGTCGGCTCCATTCGCACGATAACAACAGAACCGGGGGCGCCGAAGCCGACGACGTACAAACACAAAACAGTGACAACACAACAGAAACAACTCTGCGTTGTCGGTTTGCAGCTACGAACTGCGTAAATCCCAGTCGGCTTTGACGCAACGCATCTTTTGTTAGCTTGAAGTGAGAAAAGGGTGCAGTCCTGTTCACAACAGGCCGCGCTGATCCCTCTCTGTTAGCTTAGCTTAGCTTAGCTTAGCTTAGCGGGCTATCGGGATTTCTTCTCCCCTCAGCCGCCGCCGCTGCCTCGGCTGCCGCTGCTAACAAGCTACCGCTTATTCCTCCCACCCCAGCGAAGATTTCTCCCCCCAAAAATGCCCCCAACTCACCTTGGGTGTAGTTTAGCAAGTAAACGAAGAGGAAAACTTTGAGTGGAAGCGGAGGTGACAAATCCATTGTTATACCTATTTCACTTTATTGTCCTATTTAGATAGGCGCAGACGCCCTGTGTGTTTATTGCAGCTTCCTCTCATCGCCTCCTCTCTCCGGCTCCAGCGTCGTGCCGTCACACGCAGGGCAGCTGGGATCCCTTCCCCCAAAAAGCCGTCATGATCTCGGGAGTTAAACGGGATAAATAAATCCACCATTACAGGGAATTTACGTCCAAGTTACCATTTCTACTGTCGCATTATGTTACATTGCGCAGAGATGCGTAAAGTACCTAAAGATTGTAGTGAAGTAAGAGAAGGACTACGGAAAAAATATCTTGTTTGGTTTTCAACAAAATGAAAAAATGAATTTGAAAAGTTTCTTTATCAATGTATTACTTATTAAAGCTAAATTTCACCTACATAAATGTAATTTTTTTGAGGAAAAAACCAGACTTTTCAGTTTGTTTGATTGACGTTAAACATTATATATTTACAATTCAACCTTCAACTAATCAAAAAGCAAAAACAACAATATGGACTTGCAATCAATTTGGAATTTTGGATAATTTCCTATGTTAATTCACTGTAATTCTGGCACATGTACCACAATTTATACTATTTTCTTTATGCAAGATTATTTTGATTCTCATTTTTTTGTCACTATTGTACTTTATGTTTCCCCTGGCAATTATATTTGTCTTGTTTTTTTTTTTTTTTTAATATGTACACAGCACAGTTGTGTATTGTTGTTTACAATAAATAAAGTTTATTGAAAAAAAGTAAGAGAAGGACCACTTCAACAGATTTTTACTCAAGTAAAAGTAAAGAATTACTCAAGAGTAAAAAAGTATTTGCCAAAAAGGTGACTAACTGATCCAAACATTAAAAATTTTATATTTAAAAATTACATCATCAGATGGACCACAATGTTCAGCTGATCCAGAAGCTGCTGCTCACGTTCTGACTAAAACCAGGAAGATAGAGCACATAACACCAGTTTTAAAGTCCCTCCACTGGCTCCCTGTAGCTCAAAGAATAGACTTTAAAATACTGTTGTTAGTTTATAAATCACTGAACGGTTTAGCACCACAATATATTAAAGCTAGTGCCGTACCAACCATCTAGACCCCTCAGGTCTTCTGGTTCTCTCTGCATCCCCAGAACCAGAACCAAACGAGGAGAAACATCATTCAGTTTCTATGCACCACAAATTTGGAACAAACTTCTAGAACACAGTAAAACAACTGAAACACTGAGTGTCTTTAAATCTCAAATTAAAACCATGATGTTTAGAGTTGCTTATGGATAAATTGAATGTTTTTATTTTTACTTTTAATAATGTTTTTATCTTTTAAAATCTTTTTCAAACTCTGTCTCTTTCTGTTTCTATTTTTATTTAAATTGTTCAAAGCACTTTGAGATGCCTGGCTGCTGAAATGTACTATACAAATAAAATTTGATTGATTGATTGAATGTAAAAGTTAAGTGGAAATTTTGGTATTTTAAAAACAATAATTCACATAAATAAAACATAGCAAAAGAAAACGTTTTTTCTCACTATAAAACTCATGAAACTTTAATAAAAACCGCATGTGTGTGTCATATCTTGTGAATTTTTTGGTTAAAACATGCTTGTTTTTCATTAAGTGGATAGAAAATCTAGAAATTTTATTCAAGAGCAGCGATACTTCATAATAAAATTACTCAAGTAAAAGTAAAAAGTACAGCATAGTAAAAATACTCCAAAACATAATATATTTTTATAAAAGTAAATGTAATTAAGTAAATGTAACTAGTTACTACACACCTCCCTACATGTGTCTGTTAAATCCAGTTCAGTTATATTGAACTTGCATGGGAAAAAAAAAACTTTTTGAAATTAATTGTAAGATATTTCTTTAACAAACTTATAAACTGTGATCAATCAGCACAAAAGCAGGTATTTCATTATTAGCACACTGTGTTCTGGGAGTCATTACAAAGAATTTCTCTGTTTTTATGATCTAATTTTATCCCCACAGCCGTCCACCCAGCTTCCTACACTCCCTCCCATTATTAGCTGCATGGTTGTGCTGTGAGGAACTGGTGTAAATCTGTTTCAAGAGATCATATCCAGAACAAACAAAAACGGTGATAAATCACTTGTTTTTTTTTTAAAAATAAGTCTGACATTTTAATTTGTGAAGTAATCATGAGAATAAATTGAACATTAATTACACACACCGTATTTATGAATGTATAAAAACAACCCTCAGACTTCGTCTTTGGTACCAGCTGATATTTAATACATCAGTATCAAATCAGCATCATTAGAGGCAATTAACACAGTAATTATTTGAAGGAGAAACTCATGGAGTTGATGCAAATTGAGCTGCCAAGGAAATTGGATTTTTTTTAGTTGCTTGGTAACCTGACATACTGATGATACATGTTTCTATTATAATAGAAGAATAAAGGTTCTCCTGGTGGTTGTACCCATTCAGGCATTAACTCTAATTATCTGCAAATAGCCTGCCTCTGATTATCTCCTCTCTCTTCTATGATGCTCATCATATGGTGTATTTTATAGTGCTGGTCAGAAGGTTACATCTTCTCATCATTTGAGTAAAATACTTACTTCAAGGAGTTATTTTTTTCCAGAATGGACTGGATGTTTAGTTGCTAAATTTTTTTTTTAAAAGGACTTTGGTTGCACAAGTTTGACATTTTCAGTCTGCCATAATTATTAATTTGTACACAAGCAGCTTAAGATATGTACATTCAATCTGCTTCAGCAAGTTGCAGAGAGAAAAACACATTTTGCGCTCATCAACAAGCTTCAGGAAACAATAACAGCTTGTTCTTCTGCAAAATTACTTGTTTTTCCCTTACACAGACCAGGCATTGAAAGCATTGTGTCAATGAAGAAGCTTAATGCTCGTCTGCTTCATTCATTCCAAAACCAGTTTGGGATCATTAACCTCTTTAAACGCCTAATTGCTTCCAGGTTTCAACCATCGGATTAGAGATGCACCGATTTCAGTTTTTTTGCCGATCGATATTTACTGATCTTTTAAAAGCCTGATTTTAGCCAAAACCTTTTTTTTGTTTGAAATGTGGCTAAATGTTGGAAGTAAGACGGGAAGGAAATGGTCACCATGATTATTAACAATCCAGAAACTTCCAGGACTCCAGCTAATCAGAAACTGGAAGCACCACTACAAGGTTGCCAACCAAAAAGAAAATTACTGCATTTAAAATAAGAGATTCAAACTTGACTGATTTTTTAACTGGCTTACATGGACAAGCAAAATGCTTTTTGGGGAAAATCTTATGGTCAGATAAGAAACAGATGCCACTCTTTAGGCTTTCTTACCTAGAAATACTGCTAAGCATGATGTTGGTAGCATCATGATGAGGGTCTGTTTTTCTGCTGAAATTCATTGGGGCATTTGACGAGGTAATTGGAGTAATAAAGACACCCTTTTGCTAATTATTACACTTAAAATCAGCAACTGGGTATGGAAACAGTTGGATGCTCAAGCTGGAAAATGACCCCAAAAAAAGCAACAAAACTGAATTAGCTAACGTTCAGAAATGACTCTGACCTTATTCCTGGTGAGAATATGTGAATAATGTTTTAAAAGCCAGTTTCTGCCAGGAAACCCAGCAACAGAAGCTACTTTGGATAAGAAGATGGGTCAAATATCTGGCCTGAATTAGGCCAAAAGCTTGATGCACTGCAAAAACACAAAATCTTACCAAGTAGTTTTGGTTTAGCTTCTAGTGCAAATATCTCAGGACACTTGAAATAAGAGAAACCTAAATTATAAGTAACTTTTCAGCAAGATATAGGAGCTTGCTTTAAATAAATAATTCCTTTAAACTAAAACATTTGAAATAAGACAAAACTAAGATATTTGTACTAGAACCTAAACCAAATATACTTGGTAAGATTTTGTTTTTGTAGTGTAATGTCTTCAAAAAATGTGTTTATGTTGCAACCAACTAAACCACACTTAATTACACAAAGATTTAAGTCCTTAAGAATCAGAAAGGTTGCTTAGTCACTAAAATGAAGAATTCAAATAAATGCTTAAATGCTAAAATATACACAGCAGGATGAGTGTATGTAAACCTCTGACTGGGACTACATGATAAACGCAATTAACTCATTAGAAGTCATGATGCAGATGAGGGAAGACACCAGAAATGCATCAAATAAGAAAACTTATGACAAACCACCTAAAAGTTAAAGTTTTCAATTTTTTGAGTACAGATTAAAACATTCTTCAGCAATAATCAGTGGGAGAAATTACACAGACATTTGTTTTTCCTTTTGGGAGCGTGTTGCCAGGATGTTTCTGTTTTGGCAGATCAATGTGTCTCATTGGAATCTTATTTGCTTATTTCCTCCAGACGAGCTCCTCTGGCTCCGGTGGCCGACACATGACACACCTCGACGTCGGCCCCGAGCTTCTGCAGCTCATCCAACCAGATCTGCTGCTTCTGAGACAGACGATCGTTGGGCCCTTTCACCTCCACCAGCTGTTGCAAGATTTCCAATATTCAGAAATGACAAAGGAACTCATATCACAGAAGAGGATTAGGGACACTGGCAAATAAAAAAAAACCCATCAACCTGACTTTTCTTTTCTTAGAAATTTAGATCTTTTTCCTTCAGAATTCTGAATTTAATTTCAGCGTAATGCAAGATTAAATTCTGAGATTTGACTAATCTCAGAATTCAACTTTTTTTTCTTTCTCAGAATTCTGACAATTTTCTCAGAATTCAGATGTTTTTCCTCAGAATTATGAATTTAATCTCAGCGTTATGTGAGATTAAATTCTGAGATTTCACTAATCTCAGAATTCTACATTTATTATCTCAGAATTCTGACAATTTTCTCAAAAATGTTGAGACTAATCTCAGAATTCTGACATTTATTCCAGAATTCAGATTTTTTTTGTCCTCCGAATTATGAAGTTAATTCTTTAGATTTCTGACATTTTTTACAAAATTCTGATTTTTTTTTTTCAGAATTCTGATGTTTTTTCCTCAGAATTATGAATTTAATCTCAGCGTTATGTGAGATCAAATTCTGAGATTTGACTAATCTCAGAATTCTACATTTCTTTCTCTCAGAATTCTGACAATTTTCTCAAAAGTGTTGACACTGATCTCAGAATTCTGACATTTTTTCCAGAATTCTGAATTTTGTTTCCCTCAGAATTATTAAGTTATTTCATTAAAATTCTGACTTTTTTTTCCAGAATTCTGACTTCAATCTCAGAATTATGACCTTTTTACCTCAGAATTCTCACTCTAAATCTGAGAAACAAGTCAGAATTGGGAGTTTTTTTCCACTGGCACTAATCCTCTTCCGTAAATCTTACATACAACCAATTTGACACATCAAACCAAGCAGGGATGGTTTACCCCGAGGTGATGTTACCTTATAAGTGTTGTTTGAGGTGTTCCACACAACGAGGTCAGGCAAACCTCCTCTGGAGTGTCTGTAGTCTTTTGCCATTCGGTCAGTCACTCCACCAAGGAAGGCTCCGCCGAGACATGCAATCAGAGACTGTAAACATCACAGGACGCATTTTATTCTGTTAGATTCAAAGAACAAAGCAGTCAGGGTCAGGGAGAAATATACCAAGTGTTGAGCATCACTCAGTCTGCCAAAAAAAATAATCTGAAAATGGGAAGAATCAACTAAGAAACCATGAACTGCATTAAACCAGCTCTGCATTTCCTTCTGAGTCATTCCCAAGTGAAACAAGGTGGTGGCAGCATCATGCTGTAAATACCTGTGCCTGTTGGAGGGACGAGAAACGCTCCCAGCTGACCAGCGAACACACTTTCCCTTCCTGAGATGTCCAGACATCTTCCAGCATGGCACACAGCATTTCCACAGAAGCTTCACAGAGCAACTGAACACGAGAGACGATGGCTTCCCGTCTGTTTTCATAGAAACAGTCGGTGTAAAGATCTAGAGGACAAGTCTTGACAGAAGAGAGAAACAAATAAAAAAGTTAAACCTTTATGGGAGATGCAGATATTTGCATTTAATTTCTTTTTTAAAAAATACACCAAAGTAATAATACTAGTTTGTTTTTAGATGTTTTTCTTGTCATTAGGTTCAAATCTAAGTGCCATTTTAAATTTTCACATAAAAAAGATCTATTCTGTTTTTATTCAATTTTATATGCATCTTCATTTTAAACCCTAAAAGTAGAAATAAAACCAGGCTTCTTTAAAAACACCAACAATATTCCTAGTAGAATAACCGATATTAGCAGTTTTATTTGGCTGTCCTGAGAGTAAAAATGGCTGTTTAGGTTGTAAACGTCCCTGGATCAGTCATTCCTTTACCTGGTATGGGTTTCTGAAGACGTCTGGAATACCTTCCATAAAGATAATGTCCCACATCAGGAGACCAAACAAGGTTGAGAATGTTGATCCTTCGCCATGGATTCCTTTCACACAGAAGACAACGTTCTACTTTTGTTCTGGAAGTTTCCTGTATTTTTTCGGGATAAATGTTTTACCTTGGTCAAAGCCTAGTTGTCGGTAATGGGCCAAACTAAGCTCTTCTACAGAGCATATTACAGTAGAGTGACCACTCCCGTCTCCTTCTTCACTTTCTGGTAAAAGAAATCTAGATTTGCCCATGCCGCCTTCGTGAGGAAACAGCTGACCCCGAATGGTCACCTGGAAAGAAAGTTACAGAAAACTCAGAATTTCCTTTCTTTGATAAAACATATCTCACATATCGACACACTGCAGACAAACTGACATGTTTAACGTCTTGAATTTGGACAGCAGGAAGCTCTCTGAGCTGGAGCCAGTACTTTTTGCAGCTGGGAGCGTCTTTCATCCGGAGAGCTCTCTGGTGGAGGGAGAGTTTGTGTCCTGTGCGCACCAGAGGATCCGACAGCCCGTCTCTCATGGCACAGATAGCCTGAGTAGAGAAATGATGGGGGGGGGGGAAGAAAACACAGTTAAAGTGAACTTTGTTCAAGCCTGAGAAAGGTTTGAAAAACCTGAACCATTCTGAGATGGTTCTGAAATAAAACTAAGCCATTTTTGGTGTCAGGAAAATGAGACATTTCAGTTACATTCGACAGGCACTGTGCCTTTACCTGACCTCAGCTGAGCTCCAACACCTTTGGTCAGCTGGTTTTATCACTGTATGTGATGCATGTGATATGAAATGAGTAGTTGCTGGGAAAGACAACTGTTTTTTTTTTGTTAACTTACCATTCAGAGATCAATTGCTGCAAAGTTGTTACTCATGCAGGAGGCTCTACTTCTGCTTTTCAAAGATGTACGGTTCTATAATTGCGCATCTGTTTGCAGCCATTTTCATATGCGAGTGTAAACATTGAGTTGGAGAGCGTGGCCAGCAGCAGCTTCTTTAGTTTTAACCCTGTAAGACCTAATTTGGGATCCAGGCAAATTTGCAGTACCGTAATTTTGTGACACTTTGAGCCACCTGAAAAATTCCAACGGTTTCTAAAATGGGAGACGTTGCGCTTTCCAGCCAATGTCAGGTTGTTACTGTAATTTCACTCCCCGCCGTAGCAGGGAGTGAAATTAATCTGCTGAAACACTCTTTTAATATACGGTAAATTGCGAAAATAACTGCTAGAGGTTGAAAATTCCAGTTGTTATGGATAAATGGGCAGATTTATCTACTCACAGGACATTTAAAGAGCTGCAACTGTTCTGAAAATAAGCAAAAACATCCAGGCGGAGATTTGAAATGCAAGTCATAAAGAGTTTTAAAGTGACAAGACGTCCGAAAACAGCTCATTTTGAATGGAGCTCAACAGAGGTGGAACTGATCGGTCTAAAGTCTTATTATACAAGAATGACTTTGTGAAAAAATGAACATGATTTGCATAGCCCATAAACTTATTGCAACCCGTTATAGGAAGCATAGTAGGTCACCTTTAAAGCTTTGAAATGGATGTGGGTAAAGCACATTACCTTTCCTTCAAACCACATCTTCACTCACTGGAGCAGCTCTAATCTGCAACGACTTTGGCACAGTAGCCTTTAGTGCTAATAGGATATACACTCATCATGTGGCAACACTGCAGGCAGAGCAGGGAGTTTAAACTACAATGATCGCCTCAGTCAGAATTAGTGTTTGTAAAATATAAATAAGGTTTTTCTTTACATTTATATGGGTTGTAACATTTGAATGTTAATAATAAACCAGGCAAATAAATGAACAGGTCTGTTTTCTGCTTACTTGCTCAGGTTTTTTGAGGTGCTGGTGAAAGTTCAGAGCCAGCCTGTCCCACCATCGGCCCCGGCTGTCAGGACAGTAAACGCTCTGCTTCAGTAGGGCCTGCAGCTCTTCTACTGCTTCCTGTTTCATAGAAATACCACCATTACTAACACAAGGTTGGTATGCTATCTAAACAGTAAAATTCATACACAAAGGTAGGTTTTCAAACTTCTCCAGCAGTTCACTTTGAAGAAAAAAAACAATGCAAGTGTCCTAACAAAGACAGTTTCAATTCACATTTGCATTGTTTATGGTATTACTCACTACGGTTATTAATAATGTCTTGTTTAGTTCTACAGCACGGAAAAATAAGTTAAAATATAGCGAGGTTTTCTGTTTTGAAGTTTCTCTCACACACCTGACTGAGAACTGATCTGAGAACAAAACACAAATTAAACAAAAAGAAAAAATCAGCAATTAATAACTGTTAATTTCAACAAAACCTAAGACAACCTATATTTCAGTCATACAGATCAATAAATCATTGAGTTATTAGGAAGATTAAATATCAAAAAAATAAAAAAAAAGGTTCATGCTAAGTTTTCTGGCATTTAGCAATAGGAAAAAATATATTTCTAACAAAACAAGAAAATTTTGATCAAGTGTTAAATTACACTTTATTGCAAAACTGTTCAGTTTAAATATCAAGCACTTCATACAAAAACTGAAGCATCTTAAAGGATTTTAAGCACTCATATGATCCCCGCTGACACGTTTAGCTCCATAAAACAAAACCGATTTGAATAGCAGGCAGAAAATAAAAGCAGATAAACCTCATAGCGGCGCAGCCTTTGTAAAATCTCCACTCCTCTGGATAAGATCCGTGTGTAAGCCCATCCTGTGGTGAAGCTGCGGAGGAACACTGGCAGCTCTTCCTGGTGACTGGATGAAAATTACAATGTCAGCAATCATGAATTCTACAGAAATAGTACACAGTAAAAATGCCAGTGTTGAATTAACACCCAAAAGTGTCTATATGTGTCCAAGTCAGCAGGTGTTAAAGTAACACTTTTGAAAGTGTTAAAAGATTGACACCCATTTTTTTGTTAAATTAACATTGGTCTATATACTGAAATGGGTTTAAGAAAAGTTAAACTTTCCATTTCTGTGTATTGNTTCTGTGTATTGTTTTGAATATTTTCCACTGGATTTAATTGATATTGACACTTTGTGGGTCAATTATTTACTTTTTTGACACCACATTGCATTTTGTGATCAACACTACACTGGTGTTACTTTTAATATATTTTAACACTAACACCGTTGTAGTGTTAATGTGACACTCTGTAGTGTTGAATTTAACACCAGCTGACTTGGACACATATAGACACTTTTGGGTGTTAATTCAACACCGGCATCTTTACTGTGTACCAACAAAGAAGACTTGTAAAGTCCTGACCTCAGGTCATGGTTGCTCCTGAGCTCAATCCAGGTATTTTTGGCAGAGGTGTAAAGCTGCAGGGCCTGATCCCATTGACCCCCCTGCATCGCCACGGTGACCTCTATCAGGGCGCGCATGGACGCTTCATACCTGGTGCAATGCAAGAAGCCATAAAGATAAACGCAAAATTCAGCCTTTTGTGCTGAAAGAAGTGCAAATAGCATTTACATCCCAGAAGGTTTTCTGCATTTTTTACCTTTACAACCACAAACAAGTATTTTATTACAATTTGTGTGATAGATCAACTGAAGATAGTGACAAAATTGTGTACTATAAGGAAAAAGCTATATGTTTATGTATTTTTTAACAAATTAAAATATGAAAAGTAGGGCTTTAAATAATCAATGAATAATTTATTATTCTATCAATTATTTATCTTTCTTTTTATAAAATGTTAGATATAGAGTAAAAGATGCAAATAATCAAATAATTATATTTGTTGAATAAGAAAATATACATTTTAGTGCTTAAAATGCAACAACATAGCAATCCTTAAGTGAATTTGTTGCTCAAGGGGTTATGGCAAAACAAATACAATGGTGTATTTTTATCTTAAAATCAAAATGTATAAATATTTTGTACTGTTTTGACTTAATTACAGCTCTGAATATGTTGTTCTTTCACCAAATGGCCTTTTTTGTCTGTACACTCCTTTTATTGATTATTTTGATTACTAAATTAGTTGACGATTAATTCAGTAATCAATTAATCACGATTAATCATTTAATTGTTTCAGCCCTGTTTCCATCTGAACAGAGCGCCTTCCTGCTGCTTCCCTTATAAGGCAAACTACAAAAATGACTTCATATAATAATAGAAAAATGCTAATTTGTGATTCTTACGATGACAAAATGTGACTTCAACAGGTAACTAAGTAAGAACCTTCTGCAGACCCTCACCTGATGAGATCCTCTCTGTCTCGAAACACTTTGGCCTCTCGCTGCACGGTGTAGTCCGGAAAGGCCAGACGACCCGAGTTCACCAACAGGATGGTGAAAAGCTGATTCTGACCTCCAGCCGCCATTTCCTCCTCGTCCATCGTGTCCGTCAAAGAGAAGAGCAGCAGGATGCGGGAGAAAACGGCCCGAGGCCCGCGAGACAGACGCACACAGGAGCCTGCAAGCTGCTTCGCCCTGTAAATAAAAGAAACTAAACTAAGATTAAGATTTCTGCAGGTATTTATACCCACAAAGTCAAAGTAAATGATAATTTCATATGGTTCCTACACTTTTCCCACAGTGAAAGTTTATGATTTGATGATGATTTGAAGCTTTATGATCTGAAAAGTCTTTCTCTCACACACATTATACACCTAACTGGTCTGAGAATAAATCACTAATTTAACAAAAATCCCACAATTTCAATCATGTTTAATATATAAAACAAAAGCCAACCTGCATTTCACTTACATAGATAAATAAGTCAGTCAATAAATATTAATTAGACTGAAACAATTCAAAAACTGTAAGGTAAATGGCCTTAAATATACAAAAGAAATTACTAAAATAATTTTTAAAAATGTTCTTGCTAGGTTTATTGGCATTTAGCAAATAGAAATATTTTTGGTAATTCTAGCTAATCTAAAAAAAAAAAAGCTCAGCCTAATTTAATTTCAGACAAACAAAAAAAATGTGTGAATGTCTTTTGGTAGGTGTATGAAAATATCTGATTTCAACTGTAAATATTTAGGCTTTTCATCAAATCTACTTTATTACTAAACTGTGCTATTTGAACATCAAGCACTTTCCAAACTCTGATAACACCTAGTAAAAAATATATATATTTTTTTTTTTATCAAGGATTTTAGTCATCCTAATCTCACCGTTTCAGAATAACTGCCCCAACTTTGCTCTGAGTGGAGGCCGGAGAGAAGAAAGACTTCTGCCTGCTCAGACGGAGAAGCCCGTCGACCAGCTGCTGTTTTTGGGTGCCAGAACTTCCCAGATGGAAAGTTTTAGCAAGAGCTTTGAGTTCAGGAGCCGGTAGCAGATCCAGAGCCTCCACGAGGTCCTCCAGGTCCTTTTCTTAAAGAGAGACGTTCACAAGAAAAATCAAATTCAGAAAGCATTCAAAAGGTCCTAGTCAAGGTTTAATTGGACGGATTACTCACCTGTCTGTAGAAAACCTATTTGAGCCAGTTCCTGAGCAACAGATCCCAGATCACTGCAGATCTCTCCATAATCCAGTTTATTTACCTGGAGCCACTTCAGTTTCCTCTGAAAGAGCCTCACATACAGCTTCTGAGCCATAACTAGGAGAATCAAAAATTATGACCGTGAGTTACTGGTCATGCTTTGTCAGAAACAATTAATCTGAAATAATCGTCAACTAATTTGGTAATCGATTAATCGTTAACTGGAGTATACACACTCATCAAATTGGCCATTTACTGAAATAACAACATTCTCAGAAGACTTTTTAAGCCCAAACTGTTAAACTATATTTCATTTGAGAAGTAAAAAAAAACATGAGACTGTAAAACCTTTAGCTTCACTTGGTTCAAATTGTGCAAAAAACAAAAACATCAATTAAGCATCAATTATTAATTGGTTAATCTAAAAATAATCAACATATTAGCCCTAAACTGTGTTGACGTTAAGCCAAGCTTTTAATATACTGATGCCATTGTTTTGCTTATTTTTTTATACAAATCATCAACTTTTGACTAAATAAATTACAACATTTTAGGTAATAACATTTTCTTCTTCTTGTTTAATAAAGTAACTTAATAATTTGCTTCATAGCATCCTTTAATGTATTGTATAGAAAGGCTTACGTGACTGAGTAAAAAATCTGCACCATGTGCTAATTCCTTAAATCAAATTGGTCGATTAATCGTCAAAATAATCGTCAGTTAAAATAAACATACCTGACAAGCTCTGAAATCCATGTACGGCGGACATGTCCTCCTGGTTGAAGAGCATCCTGTCGTCCTCGTTCTCCAGCACAGCGTGCAGGACGGTCCGGAAGTTACGCAGGTAGTAGGGAAGCGATTGGGCATCAGAGGTTTCTACCTTTACATCTCCATCACTCTCCTCTGAACTGAAAGGCTTGTCAGATCCCTGTCCTTCTGCATTTGTGTCCTCTGGATCAAGACAAGATGATGTCTCTCCACCTTCATATTTCGCTTTCTTTCTGATAAGAGACCCCTTGACGCTAAAGGTGTCTTTCTTTTTTCTCTTCGTTTGCCTTGCAGGTGAAGGCGGCTGTTTAGATGAAACCATTGATTGATCTGATTGTTTTTCTACAGGTGATGGAGCTTCAGTCACTGCTGAAATACAATCATTGTTGTCTTCTAACGTCTGGACATTTTCCTTTTGGGAGCTGCTGGTGGACTCCTCGGATCTCATCGGATCAGATGTGTTGCCAACTTCTGCATGTTTCTTGTGAGATTTTCTGGATAACTTTGAAGACAGACTTCCTAGGTCAATGGTTCTGATCACAGTTTTATTGTTTATGTCCCGTGGAGTTTGCTGGGAGTTATTCTTCTTAAAATAAGGACTCGTTTTGGTTTTTGTGTCCTCTTTCTGCTCTGTCTCAGGGGACTTGGACAGATCGCCTCCAGGTGACAGCTGGACCCCTGAATAATCATTCCCACCTCCAGAAGCAGCAGCGCTGTCTCCTCTATCAAAGTTCTGACACTGCAAATCGATATGATCATTGATCTTGAATCTCGGGACTAATTGTCCACAGAGGGGACAGGCCAGGTTCGGTGGAGGCTGGCTGCGGAAGAAGTCGGTGATCGGGGTTTTGGTTGTAGAAGAAGTCCCAGCTTTAGCCTCACATTTCTTCTTTTTCAACGACAAGCTGCGCCTCGGTTTGTCTTTGCTTGTTCTTTCTGTCATGCTGAAACCGGTTCAATAAAAATGACCTTTTCTAACTTATTACCTTGCTGCATACTTCGGAAAAATATAAATGTAGTTACAGCTACAAGAACCGTAATTGAATACTAACGTGCTGAAAGCTGTTTTACGCAACAAATAAAAACAGCTTTCCTGGTTTGCTAGCAGCGTTGCATGTAATGTGGCGTTCGTTACTGAGCCGATTCAATAAGCCGGTTCTTTTAATAACGGTTGCCGTGAATCATACTACAATTAAATTTTAAATGGAATGGCTACATAAATGTATACTTTTTTCTTCCTCAATACTCTCATAATCATACTTTGTTTACATTTTTGTTATTTTTTTGCTTATTTTTTCATATGTAAATAATCAAACTTAAGTCAAATTTCAGTGGGAGTTGCTTTTGAAATGAACCAATATTTCTTGTCACCAATTGTGACAAGAAATTTCTTGTGACAAGAATTGTCACAAGAAATTGGTGACAATTCTTGTCACAATTGTCACCAATTGTGACAAGAAATATTGTCACAATTCATCATTAATAAAGGGGGGTCATTATTTAGGATGTTACAAAAATAGACTGTGTTTACTTGGGTTATCTTTTTATGTGACAAAAAAGAAGAAGTCTAAGGGCAAATATGTTTCAATGTGCTATAAATGTTATGTGTTTCAACTCTGTCAGGTAATTTGTAGTCCTATGAAGAAACAATACAACTCCAGTTCTATAGGGATTTAACACGTGAAATCCTGAAAGATTTAAATGTACCAAATATATCCAACAAATATATTTTCTGAGTAACACTTCAAAACAGAATTTGAGTCAATTGAAAATTCACAAAATGTAGATTTTATTATGTCTTTTCAGCTTTATGATTTTATAGGTCAAAATCAGTATGTATACGCAGAATCACTTTTCTTGTTTCAGCAGCAATAAATAACAAAACAAAGTCAATTGAGGTCTAAAAATATATACATTTTATCATAATGAATTAACTGTATTTTACTTTCTTCCACCATTAAATAGATAAAGATCAAGAACAGTTTTATTAGGAAAAAAGTGAACTTTTTTCTGAGTTTAGCCAAATAAACCGGATCCCAAAAATAGACACGAACCTCCCATTAGAAACAATCCCGCTTCTCAGGCTTAACCAGCCGAGCGACGACTGTGTTTTCAGTTGTTAAAATCGATCCCAGACACATCGATATTTTTTCATATTTATTTTGAACCAAGAAAATCTTTAGTTACACAAAAATATTGGTTTTATACCATTAAATCTAATGTTCATAACGGCACACCGAAACAACAAACTGGAAAGCCGTTAATGCTCTATATCAAGTAGCTATATCAAGAATCTAAAATAATTAGTTGTTTATTTATTAGTTATTTTTGCACTCACTTTGTTTTACATTTAAATTAGACCATTTTGAGTGGTGAGCGGACATTTGACCATTTCTTCCCCACATGTTTCTGATCTGCTGTGCGTCCTTTATTCCTGAACCCCGGTCTTTTACCCCACCCCCTATTCTGGAGAGCAATCTGATCTGATCAACACACCAGCGTTTGTACAAAGAGGGCCGCCCACAACCCTGATGTCGGTAAGTGGCACACGTACCTTTCTATGCACGGAGACGAAAAACAGAATATGGATGCATGTTGGGCAGTAATGCTAAAAAACGATGCTCGGGCTCTTGTGGTGAATCAGCTCCACATTAGTAACAGGAGGATGTGCCAGCATGGTGCAGTCCCGATGCTTCATAATCAAGGTCGATGTGAAGCGCAGCAGCAGGATAATGGGATGCTTTCAGATGGGTAAACCATTGGAATCAGGTTATAGGGCGTCTGCGTCCTTTATGTGAAGGAAAATCTATATCATGCTGTTTTATCAACATGTAAAAGGGAGAAAACGCGGCGTGCGCTGGAGCCACAACAACAACCACCCCTGCTGGCTGCGGTACCAGAAGACATGGCTTTACAAAAATACCAAAAAAAACAACGTCAAGGGCATTGCAGTTACAGGGACCCCATCACATGGTCTCATTTCTCCTCAGTAATGAGCCTCATTGTTTTAATCCGTAGTTCAGCACCACGGAGAGGTCAGGATTAGGTCTGTGCGCAGTGATTAAGGGGAGATGTTCGTGCGTTTGATCCCAGTCGTAATAAAATCTAATCAACGCCACTTTGGCTCATTTCAATGTGTGGATTAGAATCAAACATGCGACAAAAGCCTCAGTTTAAACTGCGCAGGTTTGGAGTCTGATTCAGAGAGGATTGAGTTTCAGATGAGGGTGTGACTTGTTTATCCTGGCCTCAACACAGGCAAAGTCCTGAGTGCTGAATAAATCATAAAGGGGACCAGAACCATTATAGCAAATACGGTTTGATTTTTCTCTACATTTAAAGTCAAATTCCCCAAAATTGATGAACTCCATGCTTTAGGAAATGTCAACATGTCTAAAATATGTGATAATGTAAATACATTTCGTGATTTTTAACCATTATTCGTGACGAATCTGTTATTGACATAACCGTCCACTAACTCAGTAGTCGATTAATCGTTAGCATATAATCGTATTAGCATATAAACAGTGTGACACTTCAACAGTTTTATAATGTAGGGAATTTTTCAAATTAGGAGTTTTTTGGGGTAAAATAACATTTTTAGGCAAACAAAAAAACTAAAAGGATTTTGGGTTAGTGAGTTAAGGTGATGTTATTACAACATAAAAAGCATTTTGTTTATTCACAAAACGTTTGTTACCATCTGGTACATTTTAATATGAAAAGTATTTTAAGTTAATAAACTGTAGACTAAGAAATTTCTTATTTTTTATATTTAAAAAATAAATATAAAGCTGAATTTTCATGGATAAATGTTTATTTTATTTATGAAGGCGTATTAAACTGAACTCACACATTTATTACAGATTCATAGCATAATGAGTGATAGGACTGTAACTAACAATTATTTTATCAATTTAATGATTAATCAATTAATCGGATAAATAAATGGCATATTCTGCATATTTTTCAATTACTTACATTTTTATATACACTTTTAAAAGAGACAAATAAAAAGTTTTGTAGTTCCTTTTCAACATGAGAAAGTAAACATTTTAATACCTAAAATGTAATAACTTATCTTTTTAAATGAATGTTTGATCATTTGGAGCAGCTAAATTAAAAATACATCTATGTGAAAATTTCTGCCCTTTCTGCTTGATTTGCCATCAATACAGTTTAGGGCAAACCTGTTAATTAATTTTAGATAAACCGATTAATGATTAGACAGCAAAAGTTGCTCATTTTTAATAGAAATTGAATCAGGTGAAGCTAAAATTGCTACTTGAGTTTTTGGTAAAACATATTTACAGACAAATGTTTAGTTTTTTTCATCTTAAATGTAAAATGAATGGATATATTGTATATATATTTTTATAAGTACTGCTCTGACTGTGTTCATGGTCTTTTTTAGAGTCTGTATGCTCCATTTATGATTAATGAGTTATTAAATTAGTTGATGATTATTTAAATAATCACGATTAATCTGATTAATCGTTTAAGCCATAAATTAATCCAGCTTGTAATGGAAATGCATCCATGTCTTTTCCCTGTCTGCAGGGTTTAGGGTAGTAAAGTCAAAGGGGCCGGTTATGGCTCATAGGAAAAAGCCGGGAAACATGTCCGAAACCTTGGCCCCTGGCCCTCCGTCGTGCCCCAGTGCCGGACCTCCAAAGCCCAGCCAGGAGGACCAGTCTGTGAGCGAGGAGACTCAGCGACCTCCCCGCTCTTCTAGGAACGACAACAATAACCAGCTGACTCCTGCCACTCCTTCAAAGCGCTTCTACATGAGCTGCGACCCGAGTCCGGAGGACATGGACGACGCCTGCTCCGAGTACGACAACGTGGGCTCGGACGTCGAGCAAGACTACGACGAGGTTCTGCGTTTGAACAGCCAGGGAGCCGTCAGCGTCCGATGCTACAGCCAGCAGCGCGGACCTGAAGGTGCGCAGCAAGCTGAGGAGAGCAGTGAGGCTCCCACCGCTGACCAGATCACCCAGAAACCTCATCACAGCACCAAGAGATGCGACCGGCCTCACTCCGACGGGAAACCCTACCGAACGGGTCACCGCTTTAAGTCGCACTGTGCCCCCATTGCTGGAGATGAAGCAGACGGGGGGATGAAAATAATCGAAGGTGACAGGTTCTTTTTTAACGACGTCGATGATTTTGAAGAGGTGTTGGATGGAGCCAGATTCATAGAGGATTTAGAGGAGGAGGTAAACGCTGAACGGCCTGTCAGCCTCTATCAGGGCAATGAGAGTGAAAGGGTTAAAAAGGAAAGGAATAGAGACGGTGAAACTCGCATCCAGAGAAATCATCACGTATCAGGAGTCGGTAGGAAGTCCGAGCCGTCCCAGAAGGGGAAAGAGCGACAGGTTAAAGGTCGAGGAAGAGGAGGAGCGGGAGGCGAAACGCAGCATGTTGTTTCTGGGATCAAAGCAGTGGCGAACAGCAGCACCGAGCAGAATCCAAAGACTTCATCCAAAAGGTCTGCAGTGAGGTCCAAGGATCGACCCGGTTCCAGCAAACACCATCATCATCATCCTCCTCCTCCAACGCGTCCAGCTCAGTCGCCCTCCGACCCTCAGAGGCCCCACAGAGAGAGTCCCGCCGGTTCTGGACCGCCTGCTGACGAGTCCATTCTGATCCAAACCTCTCCGGGTCCGCAGCACCCAGCAGAACAGCAGAGAGAGTCAGCAGAGGAGAAACCAATGGGTTCTGAGAAACCCGAGCAGGTCAGGAAGACACACATTTCCCATCCCACTAGTTCTCACCTCAATGTTTTCCTCCAATCAGCAACCACTTCTCTGTAAAGAAAACATAATAATCAATCAATCAATCAAGTTTATCTGCATAGCTCATTTCAGGTAGCACATCATAAAAACATAAATAAAACATCCAATAACCAAATAAAAGACATTACATTTTGTCAAATAGCACCATTAAAATCAGTTGTGGTTGCCAGAATTTTACCATATAAGTATAGCAAAATCCATATTTATACAGTGAAATTCTGGCAACCACAGCTGCCTGCATTTTACGTAAATTAGAGACAGTTTTCTGTCCGATCACTGATTACCAATCTTTAATAGGTCCGACCAGCTGATTCAGATTCTGTCTGATACCAGTTATTTTGTCTGAATTATCTCCAAATATAGCAAGAAACTCGGGACTATTGTTAACTGCAAATGTGCAGACATGACCTGGTGGGCCGGTCTGTCAGTCAAACCTCTGTCACAGTCATTTTACTGTTTGGTTTTGAGCAATTATCACCACAAGGAGGGTAGGGCTGTAGTGATGCAATAATCTCACAATACGATGCCATACATGATATTCTGCCCACGATATGATATATATTGCGATATTCAGCAAGCGATAGAATTCACTACCTTTTGCGATTTTCTGAACGATTTTAGAGGGACAGAGTGATTTTGGTGATATTTTGTGACTCTTATAAAGTTGGATTGAATTAATTTAACTGAAAACTGATTAAAAGCACCAACTACACAATACCTGCTCTGGTTGGAC
>CAEGAF010072979.1:0-20720 GCA_903067075.1 Micropoecilia bifurca | reverse complement strand
TGTGTTGTTGAATTTAACACCAGCTGACTTGGACACATATAGACACTTTTGGGTGTTAATTCAACACCGGCATTTTTACTGTGTATTTGTATTCATCCCTCTTTACTCTGGAACCCATAAATTTAAACCATCCCCCCAAACACTTGAAAGGAGAGCATCTGAGCATCTTTGACGCTGTAGCCTACCACAAAGTCTCAATTTTGTGGACTTTAACTGGACCATCCTGACACATGCACAAGCTTTGATCTGAGTCCATAAAACAGTGATAGAAATGCGACCAGATGACTTTAGTGCCCTTAGGAAATACTGACATCAACCATTAACTTTAATTTTGAACAAATTGCCAAACAGATTACTTGTTTGTGTAAATTTATTTTTGAGTCAAAATGAAAGTAAGAAAAAGAGAAGTACAGATGAAAAAATTTAGAGAACTTACATTTAGCTCTAAATGGACAGTAGATAACTAAGTACAAGAGGATGTGGCTGCTTATTTAGTTCAACAGTTAAAAGATCATCTATCTATGATATCACATGTGAAAATCAGACAATGGATAATATTCACATGGAGAAAATGGAGAGAAAAAATAAAGAGAAAGTACTTCAGGCTGCAATAAAACCACAGCATGTAAAACCTTTCAGCTACAAAATACACCACAAAATGTTGCAAAGGACTACAAGAAATACATTTGCAAGTTTTTTTGTTAGAAATACACATAATTAAATAAATAAACTGAATAAAAGATTTAGATATATGCACTAAAATAATTCAGATAAACAATACCAGCTGGACCAAATCTGTCTCTGTCCTGCTTAGAGAGGTCAAACCTCAACTGAAAAAGGTAGAAATTCTCCACATCATGTTTTCTGAGTCTTCTCTTAACAAAGCTGGTCATTATAACTGTTTGACATGCAGAGTCTTTGGATTAAGATACATTTTATCAAACCTGTTCTCTGGCCACTCCATGGAGTTGCTAAAGTTTGTCGCTATCATTCAGAACCAAGACATGGGCGAAAAGAATAAAACCTACTCAATAAAATATCTGTACTAATGTAAAGCTGGTCTTGTCAATACGAAAGGGGGTAAGTTTCTACAGGAAAGACAAACTGATACCCTTTTTTGTTTACTGCTTCACAGTTCAGATCAAATTTTATTCCTAAATCAATGATTGCCCCAAACTGTCAAACTGGACACATTACACATTTAGACAGTTCTCCTCCTACAGCAATGCCAGAAAAAAAGGCAACTAAATTGCAATAAAAGCTGCATAAAAATTGCAATAAAAGCTGGATAATGGCAAAAATATGCATAGTTTTTCTTATGTTAAGGCACTGTCTTGTGGCCTACCTTAAAAACCTATAGATTAACGTTGGACTCGAAGCAAAATGTTTAGCTTCAAGTCGTATGAATACTTTTGTGAAGCACTACTATACGTCAAGCTTAGTCCATCTTCAGTGCAGACACGTGTGAAGGTTAAATAATTCATCATAATGGCGACAGACTGGAATCCTTTAAGTTATGGAAAATTGATGCATCTCTTACTGTGTATAAATATGCATTAGAAACAGTCTGGACATCCTTTTATGGATATCCTCTCAGTTCTTTGGCTGGCTGGTTGATAGTGGAAAGGAACAACTGATGTGTCCCCTGTTTGGGATTTTTACACAAAATGCCCATGGTGTATTTTGTTTTAGTAAAAAATAAAACAGCAGTGTGACAAGTAAGAATCTCTCCTTTTTTCATGCTCTCTATGTTTTAGGTGAATTACCACCAGACTTTCCACACATCACTTCTCAAACCCAGACAGTATTATCTGTTTCCTGATTTTTGTGGCAGCTGCTCACTGCTAATCTAAGCAGTTTTTTCTTCTGTTTTTTTTTTCTCCCTTTACCAATCTGTGCTCTGGCTCAAACACGTTTCTCTAGAATCATATCTGTCATTTATTTTGAAGGAGCTTTTAATGGCCCACACTGGAACATGAAGAAATATTCAATATTAGCACTTCTATTAAAAATAACTAGACACCATTAAATAAACAGAACTTCCTCTTACTTTTACTGTATTCCGATACCACACAAAAATTATATGAATTAGTCACAGAGTTAAATAAGTCACATTTTTCCATTCAACTGGTTTTGCCTTTTAGATCTTGAGATCAGACTTTATGAAGCGCTGCCTAGTGGATCATGTGAGCAAAGGGTGTAATTCTCGCTGTAAACACTAGGTGACACCATTGGATCATCAGCGCCGCAGTGTTAAATCTATCAAAAGTTTTAACTTATTAACTACAAATGCTTATATGTGAGTCAGTAGTCCATTAAGTTATAGGTATGTAACTTGAATGCTACATGGAATATAGACATTGAACATATTTAATAAAGAGTGTGTAAAATGCATATTGTGACAAGAAATTAGTCAGTATTTCATAATGTTTCTTTCTGTTTTGTGCACATCCTTGTCAGCAAAGTTAATATTAACTGATGGCCTATTAAAGATTTACTACTAACCGTAGTAAAATCAGTGAAACTTTCAGAAAATATTTTACTGTTACAAAACATACTAATAGCAATGTCTGCAGCTACATTTCTAAACTTTTAAATGTTTAATTAAGAGCAGTTGAGGCCATAATCTGAAAATGAAAAGATAATTTCTCCAGGCTTGGCCAGGTGCCCCTGCTAGAACAAAGAATAATTAAAAGGTTCACTGTCTCTCTCACAGTGACATTCACAAAGATCTTTAGGTAGCACGTGCAGTTTTTCTAATGAGAGCAACAAGTAATGCGCTCAACTGCAGTCGCCTCTATGCAGCCTTGCTGCAATTAGAAACAATGAAGAAAGTGTGTGTTGAAACTTGCTTAAGGTTTGTTGCCCAATACTAAAACAAGTTAGGAAAAGACTTGAGGAGCATTGCCTGATCAGATGAAGACAAAGCTGAACTCTTTTAGTGCCATCGCAACAAGCATTTTTGGAGGAAGAATGGTGACACGCATCACTCCTTCAAAACAAAACAAGCCAAAGTGAAGTGGAAACATCATTGTGTGAACTGTCATACATCATACTGACTGACGTCAAATCAATAGCAGAAGGATTTATGAAGAAATGTGTTAGGACACTCTTGATTGGGTTGGACAATCTTAGGAAAACATGTTAAAGACAGGGGTATTATGTATTTTTCAGGCATATCATATATTATAGCACAATCAAGTAATGTCTCCTTTAGTTGTTATAGAATATGTGGTATATGTCAAAGATAACTTAAGTTAAAAGTAATCTGGCTCCTCAATTAAACACCTTGAAATTGTGTCTCTGTCCCTTTAAGAAGCTCCTACTCTTTCTGATACTCCACCTTCATCAATAGATGCATTGGCTGAGAAGTAGTTTGTATGAGGAGCTCAGCAGACACGTTGTTCCACCAGGTGTTTGCTCATGTCTGCTGCTGCTAGTCTGGAGGAGTTGTGACGGTGAGATGTTGCTCTATGAGGGGATTCTGAGCTGGAGGCTGCAGCTCCACTGAGGAGATTTGAGGAAATATACGTCACTTTGTGAGAGCAAACATCTTGGCACCTCCGAATGGCTGCCATGGGAGATTCAAGTATCATTCAGCACTCCTGGTATGTTTTCGATTAGGGAATAACATTATAAGATGAAATGGCAAGTTTAGATAATACCCCCATTTTAACAGTGAAATTGCACAGGCACAGAGAGCCTGACTTCATGGTATTTATATAATTAGCTTCCATTTATTGCTCTCCAGGCAGTTCTTTACAATATGAATATTGTGTATCGTGATGATACAATAACAATAAACTTCGATACAAACAGTATGCACATATACATGCACATCTACAGTATCTTTTGTTCTGGCTGCTGTTTCTTATTGTTGCCGCCCTGCAGCAAAGGGTTTTTAACCAACTGTTCCTGCATGTGGGAGCAGGTTTCTAAGTTAGAAATGTATCTTTGTCAATATTTTTTGAAAAGCTGATTGGTTGCATGTTCTCTCCTGTTTTGAACGGCGTGTATATTCTGTAAATTATGCTGAAGACCTTTTCAGCACCACACCCTGTCTCTTTGCCGCAGCTCATCAATAGGACACTTCTTTTGCACTGAAAGGTTCACGTTGGTGGGGAGAGGGTTTGTCTAAAGATTGTGTGTTATTAAAGGCTGATCACATGGCAAATATGCTCAGCTATAAGATTTTGTGGGATTAAATGTTTGCAATAGTCTGTGCAGGATGTTCTCTTTCAAATACAAATTATGAGATACCCAACATTTTAAAGATCAAATACTTTTTTGCATGATTTCATTTGTTTATTGAGTTAGAAATAGAAATAGAATGCTTTTATTGTAAGATTATTCATTGCCTTGTGGAGGTGATGGCGGTGAGGGTCAGAGAGAATGGGGGTTGGGCTGGACAGTGATGTTGTGGCTTATGGGAAGAAACTGTCCCAGAGTCTGTCTGTCCTGGTTCTAATGGGCCGGTAGCGCCTGCCAGGTCTAACAGGTGGTAGGCAGGGTGAGTCAGTTGTTCTCCCTTCTCCTACAGTATCTCTATTAATGTTTGATAGGATGAGTAGCTTATGATGATTGTTCAGTGCAGCCCGAACAATGTGGGATGTGTTTTCAAAAGCAGCCATGTATGAAGAAAAGGAAATTAGAAATCATCAAAAATATTTTCAGACAAAATCTTTTTCTTATAGTAGGTTAAGTAATTTTGATCAGAAATGCAAGTGAGTCAGTGAGAAGGTCCATCTGAATTAAGACTGGGCAATAAATAAATGTTGTCACTTAATCAAATTTGCTGTTTGTGAGGAATTAGTATGAACAAGTCACCAGTAACATTGTAAACAGGAAGGGAGTTTTCCTTTTCATTAGATTAAAAAGATGCTACCCAAGAATGAAGCGTCTGTCCCAAAATAAACAGCTGCAAGATGGATGGAAAGTTGGATTTGCTCTCTATACAAGCCAGATGTTGGGGGACAGTTTTTAGCATCAGATAAGAAAGCGATTGAGCTGTTTGTCCACAAAAACGAGAATAATTTTTGGAGGAGTCAAAGTAAAGCTTTCAATCCTAGGAACAGTGTACCAGCTGTCAAACATGTTCTTAAAGATCCCAAACACTCATCAAAACCGTTTTGGAGTAAATAAAGCAGGATAATATCAAGTCTCTGAAATGGCACTAACCTTAAGCTGGCAACAACCTTAAAGCATCCTTAAAAACTGGGTGCAGGCCAGGAAACCAATTAAATAAAATCACTCTGCATGTGATCAAATTTTCTGCCAGAAGTTTGCCAGAATATTGCTTTCAGCTACAAAAACCATGCTGATCCTTAGTGACTTGCTGTGGAACATTTAGCCAAAATTAGTATTTTTAGAATTTAACTTGTATGTATGTGTATTTGTAACTTTCTACCGTCAATCTGCAATTTTTACAGTTTAATCAGACCACCTCACTCCATAATATTTGACTTTCACTCAGTGCTCTCACTGTGGTGATTACGGAGCAGTTACGGAAAATCCCTCCTGTATTCCCTCACCCTTTAACAATGCCTATCCTGTTGTAAAATGTACTTTCACTTTCCATATCACACCCATGTTCTGTCAGCCGTTTGGTGGGAACGCGATCACATGATGATTTCGCAAGAGTTTATATGAAAGCCGTTTGGATTTCTTCTTATTTTCCAGGACTGGAGCGGAGCAGGTTGGAGCGTGCATCTGTTATTAAATGGTGGGATGAAGGATAACTGTGTTATTTACACAGGCCCTTTCTTGCGGCTCTTACTGGGTGTAGCTTATGAAATACTTTTACAAGACCTCTCAGGCAGCATATTTTTTGAGTTAACACAACATCCAGCGGCTCCTTCAAACAGGAATGTCTGTTGTGCACAACCAGTAATAAAAGTATAAAACATTATTACTGTACTCTGATCTGTGCTGTAAAACTCCTGCTTTACATCTTTAGATGAATCTGACAGTGCTGCTTTACTCAAATTCTACTGTGAATTGACTTAATGTAGTTATAGCTCAAATACACATTGTTTTACAGCTATTTTAAGAAAGATTAGTTTGTTTTTCTTGCAGCTGCTGACTCACATCCTGGAGTTTTTTAACTAAAGCAGAGGCTAAGGTCTCACTGACCCCTCATGTCCTGTTAAGGAAGGACTTATCCTCCCCTTCCTTTAACTATGATCTACTATCAAAGCTTGAGCCTAAAATAATCACACTATAACAGATCTGTTCTTTTATATTTATTTATAAAACAACTTAAAAAAAGTTAATACATATATATAAAAAAATAAATACATGGAAGCCTTTTCCCAGCTGATTGTAGCTACACATAAACAGTCCCTTGACTATTTTTCAATGCTTCAAAGTGAAACCTGTCACTTTGTTTGTAGAAATAAAATCAGTCTCTTTTGGGGGGGCAAAACCCCCTGCTGCCAACTAATACAGATTTTCAGCTTAGATAAAAACTAAAGGGAGCACAATGATGAGCTTTACTATAACAGATTTTTAAAAAGTGTTTAAAACAGGCACTGCAGTCACAAATAACAGCCCGGCAATGCAGCAACCATCAGTCCATACACTCTTTGCTCCACGCAGTAGCTTCACGCTGTTTGCGAACTTGCTGAACTATTTGGATTGTGAGGATGATGTTCTTCTGGTCTGCCTCCTTGCCTTCTGCTGGGGCTTTGGCCGGCGCCCGCCTCGCCGTCTCCTCCTTCGCAGGCACACCTTCACGTCGCTGCCCAACTTCTGAGTTCTGAGAAGAAAATAAAAAGCATTTAGAAGTAATATCACACATTTTAATGGGAAGATAAACACTTAAACATGATCTGCAGAAAAAATCAACAAAGTGCTAAACCGGGCGCTCTTTATTTACAAAAACCAGTTTGACGACAATCAAACACAGGTAGGAGTAATTTATGTGAAACAGGATCCCACCTTGTTCCAGATTAGTTTCAATTTACCTCTAAGCTAAAGCATTATATGGTTCAATTACTGCATTTAAAAGCTGTCTTTCATCCTGATTTCCTTAATAAACTCTTAAATATGCAACATTTTCAACTATTACTGCCGGGGACTCTCTGGAGATAAGTGTTTTTTTAAGATTCTCACCTTTCCCAGCATCTAATCAGCTGTTTCCCCATTGGTGCTTCGGGATTTATGCAAACATTTGAGTTGTTACGCTTCAGCGTCACTCTGAAAAACACATGGAAAAATAAAACACATTTATTACAAGTTTTAATATACTTTCAGGTTGGCTGATGTAAGGCTGCCTGCAGCGTCAAGAACTCACATGACTGTAATGTTGCTGCAGGTGGCACTTGTAGGGTAAATCTTGAGGTCTGCTAGTTGCCCCCTGACCCTCTTTGTAGTCTCTGGGCACAAACATCTTCCGGGGACGTATGTGCCGTCCGCCTCTCGCACTGCACAGACACAAAAACAAGATTAAAGGTTAATCCGCTAAGGCACAGCGAGAGTGAGAGTCCTTGTTCACCCAGCTTTCTTTTCTTTTTTGCAGGAGAAAGCTATAATGTACTTTGGCTTTATTAATAACTGTTTTATAATCATGTTCTTACCTGCAGTGAGTAGACAGCAGAGGCTCAGGAGAGCGAGCTGACAGACAGCCTGAAGATTAAGCGCCATGCTGGAGATAAGACGAACGTTTGCACTGAGCTCCGTTTTGGAGTTTTATACCAGCATGCTCCTCCCCCCGACCACTCCACTCAGGAGATGGGTTTTCCAAACTAGGAAATTCCCTCGTTTTGCTCCTCAAACTAGGATACATGGATAAAGCACAGATTTCCTCAGGATGTGTCATGTGATATTTTTAATAAATTAGTAGTTATTGGACTTTCCTTATTTTCTACTGTGGAACAGAAAGAAAATTAAACTCAAGTTCTCTGAGATTTTATTCATTTATGTATTTTTGTTAAGGTTCCAGAGAACTAAAGTCTACTTTACATTTCATTATTATTTTGGCAGCAGAGGCAGATTTTTGTCCCTGAATGAGACAAAGACATTCCTCCTCAGGCTGTCTGTAACCCCAGCAGCACAAGGTAATACTTTTTTTCCCCTCTGTTGGCTCTGTGTCAACAGCCCCATGTGATTTCTCCTAATTCAGTGTCCCTACATGAAACCCTAACGCAATAGCTTCCAAAGGTTTTGTTTATAAGGAAATGTTCCATTCAAATCATAAAAAAAACTATTAACAGTCCTTTTACCTGTTACTGTTTTGTCACTGTGTGGGTTGATTTTTTTTTTATTGATTTTCTTTTGTGATAGACCAACACAAAGTGCAGCCTTAATGTGAAGCAGAAAGTGGATATGTTATGGTTTAGTTTTCTTTTTTCAATGAATAAAAATCAAACAATGTTGCCTTGCATATGTATTAATCATTCTGAGTCTATAGAAATACTTTTTGTTGCTTTTGCAGCTGCAGGTGTTTTGGGGATCTGTCTGTAGCAGCTTTGTATATACAAGGTTGGAAATGTTTGCTCATTCGTTGCAATTACAGCTCAGGCAACACAGAAACGAGAAGAAAGGTTGTCTGTGAACAGAAATCCTGGCAAGTTGCCAATTGAAAATAGGTCTGGACTTTGACTTGGCCATTCTGACTCATGCAAATCCTTTGATCTAAATCAATCAATATTGAGGTCCATTCAGCTGTTTCTCTGAACAGATGAATTAATTTCCTGTGGTAGAATAAGATTCCTACAGCATAGTGCTGCCGCTACTCCGTTTCACTGATCAGAGAAGTCCCGTTTTAAACTTTTCCGCGGCGTCCCTCGTCTTGCTTCTGTGTTCCTTGGTCTTCAAAATACTTTTTTTGTTTTCTAATCTTCTCTCACAAAAACTTCCAGGCCTCACAAAGCAGCTTTTATTGAGGTTAAATGATGGATCAAACACTGAGAGTTTGCTTTTTAATTTGTTGACCTGAAGAATAAAATGGTTGTATTGGGATTTAATTGGATGAATTTCAAGGTGTCTGGATGCGAATCCACCCCACACTTTTACTTTTTTCTCTTTTTAAAGAATGTAATAACACTTCATTTTCATTCCTATTCATGTGTACTAGTTTGCTTTGGTCCCTAATATAAACTCCCAGAGACAAATATAAGTATTTAAGATTGTAATGTGATAAAGTATGAAAAGGTGTAGTAGGTGTGAAGACATTTATTAGGAACTATATTGATTTTCTTTGCTGCCATTATAAAAGACCTGCATAAGACGACATTGTGCCTTTCTCTCTCCAAGTCTTTATTTTTAAATTGCTATTTGGGATTATGAGCAGAGGCTACATAAACTGTTTTGTCTCGTTTTCTTCAGTAAGAATGTGTGAACGTCAGACCTTTGTAAAGCTCAGCGAAGAGAAGCTCATACCAAAGTAAGTGCTTAGTGAACACAGACAATAAACCAAAGTCGGTGTGTTGATTAGACGGGATACGTTTCATTTATCGCCAGCAATACCTGCATTGTGGGTGAATTGTTAGCACTAATCCAGCCTTTGTGTTCATATTCAGGTCTGACATCCTGTCACTGCTGAGAACCTACAACTGCTACCATGAGGGAAAAAACTTTCAGCTGCGGACCCGCGAGGTAAGAATCGAATGCCGCTTAGCTGCTGGAAGTGAAGGGAAGACCAGAGTAGCTGATGCAAACTGCTGTGCCTTATTGTGAAATGCCTCACACATGTTGAAGCTTAGCAATTTGATTGTCTGACAGATAGGAAAACCAAAGAAGCGTCACACTGTGACTGTGGCTGCAAATGTTGAAACAAAGCCCCTCAAGATTCCTGACTTGTTTTCCAACATGGCAAGTTGGTAAGAAACCAAAAAAAAGCCCCTGTATCCCTCAAAATTAAGACAGAATGAAAAGGGCAGGCTCCTCTTTCAGTAGAAAACTCATAGAGAAATAATTTCCACAGTAAGCTCTTTTTGTGTAAAGCGGTTCGGTCATTTATTTGATAATTATCCTAAGGGTTTTGTGGTTTGGAGTTCCCCTTTGTGTTCACCAGCAGGTTTTCCAGCGACAGCATGCATGTTTTTCAGTGTCTGTACAGTACAAGGGCAGGGCTGAGTGGTCAAGATGTGTCCCTCATTTTTATTCCCAAGTCAGACCCACAACCTTACAGAAAAATAAACAGAAAAAGTTGCATTGTCACTTTCTGGGGAAATCCCACACAGCTGCACACGATGGGCAGAGGAAACCGCTGCTACCAAAATATTTCTGTTATATCAGCCACAAAGGAAACAACAGTTTAGCCACCTTCAAAAACTCTAATAGCATGTCAGATAAAACGTGACCACATTTCTCCTCATTTCAAGTGAACAGAAAATGATCCAGCACAGAATGATTCAGCCCTGTAAGCCCTGCTTTGATGTCAGAAAGCAGCACTGTGTCATCTTTCAGCTATGCAGATGAAAAAAAAATGAAAGGAAAAGTGTGTTTATGTAACTTAACCCAACTGTACTGTAAGACTAATGGATACTTTCAGTTCTAAAACGTAGGTTCTTCAGTGATTTAGCTGTGAACTACTTTTATTTTATTTTATAAGGTATTCACACCAATACTGGGGCAGATGATGAGACAGCATTTTCTTTTCATGAAAAACAGTTTCTACATTAAGAAAGACAACATTATGTTTGCCCAGACAGCAAAAAGTAGACAAATATGCTTTATGTATAGATATAATTATTACTTATGTAAATAGATAAATACAGATGTTACTTGAGCCCTAAAGACAGCTGCATTTGTTCTGTTGTGGGTTTATGTAAGAGCCTAGAATACAGAGTGTTTCAGAGATTTTAATGTGTGTTAAGTAGGTCAATAAGTAGGTAATATCAATATTTTGTGCTGGTAGACATAACCAATTCAAAATTCCTCTTAAAAACACGATGTGACTTTAAGCTAATAATCCGAATGAAAGCATGACAATAACTTATTTGACAAAATTTTCCCCTTCAACAGGATTTTCTCCCCACTGCATCTGCAAGGTTTTTATGTAAAAACATTAAAAATATATATTACACCCCTAAAGCACTCCTGGCTGGGAGGTTGTACTTTTCTCAGAGGTGAGAAATCTTTTAGTTACAGTTTTTTTTAAGTATTTATCTTTAGTTGTACAAAGAATTTTAAACTGGTCAGAAATGTGGATCATTTACAGAGTTTAAAGTTGAAAATAATGTATTATGATGCTGCATGATGTGTGTATGGCAGAGTTAAAAACTGTTTATACCAAATGTCATCTCAATACAATTTCTGCCAAGCCCCATACAATCACAAGTATAATAAATGACAATGAAAGTCAATTGATCATATACTGCAAATTTAGTTATCTACCTAATCACCTTATCACTAATCTTAGGAAAAATCATTATTGATAAGTGTAAGTCATAGAGTGGTCGTGGAACTTCAATCAGTTTCAGCTTTATGGCTGAAAAACAAAACTTTCAATAGTCATTATAGTCCAAAAAAAGATGGATAGAGAAGAAACATCTCAGAATCAGTAGATCTGAGTTACATACATAACTCAGAAGAGACAGATTATGGGCTCAAAGTAAAAAAGAAAACGTTATATGGGATAATGTTTGGACTGGACAAGCACTGTTAGCTTGGCAATTATTATTTAAATAACTCATCTTAATATGATCCATACATTAACTCTTTTTGTATCAGAGTTCCAGTATTTGTTTTATTCATACAATCTTACTTTTTTCAGTATTTCTTTTTGTTTAAAACAGAATATATTGGTCACGAGTTTAATTGACGGTAATCTGTAAATATGCACAAGTCAAGTAATCAGTCATCATTAGATTCCTGAACTTTTATGTCTTTGTTATGACTGTACAGACTTGTCCACTCTGATTCTACAGATTATGTCTGTTTAGCTCTTTCAGACGGTGCTGACCTACTTGGCATGTACAGCCCTGTTAGTAATCACAAGACAAAGAAAATCATTGCTTGTCTTTGGTGTCCAGAGATGCACGTGTTTGTGTGTTTTCAGTCAACAGTCTGCAAAATCGTTTTAAGCCATCCTAATTTCTGTTGACTTTGCTTCCAAAAAGCCAAATCTTCTTATAATTTTAAGAATTCTTATTGACTTACTGAAGTCTTTCTAAGATTTTCTCCAACTGTTCGTCCAGTTTTTGTGCAGTATCCATTCATATCATGGCATACTGTGCACAGAGTGCATAAAAAGTTGAGGAACTTCTAGAACTTTAGACAAATGCAAAAGACAAAAATTCTTATTTATGTGGTAAAATACTAGTATATGTTGTAGGCTTTCTTTCTTTTCTAACTAAACCTAAATACAGAAATTTGAGCAATTTGTGGCAACAGCATGCCTAAAGCTTCAATAAAGAGTAGGTTCTTTGCAATTCTCTGTTGTATGTAAACATAGATGTATCCTTTGGGTTTAAGAGGCTTTTCCTGCCTGAATGAGTCACAAGTAAAGTACAGAGACTGGAATGAAAATGACTGGAAAAAGCAATTAAAGTATAAAGAAAAACTTCCTCAGGAATCTCTTAAAACAGGCTAGCTTCTAGGTCAAAAACTGAAGAAAGGAGGGATAGCTCAAGCATTTGAAACACACTCAATCCAGTGTCCCTTTTAGGTTAGTAAATTTACTGGCCATTCCAGTGTGGCAAAAATGCTGGAATTACAAAACTGTAAACATCTAATTGGTTTATAATTTTGATACAATTTATATAAACACGAGAACAAGTTTGTTATTGTTTGTTCAGAAAGTAGTGCTGATTATTGAATACTCACAAAGAAAACATTCAAGCTACTTTATGTCTTGTTTCATCATGTTATTTGATCAGAATTTACAAACTTTTAATTTTAATGAACCCGTGCAGCTCATTCTAAGTTGGTAATATTGAAGAGGGAAAAAACACAGTTGCCAATTTTAAATTTTTACAAAGGTCTTTATCTTTTCTTAAAAAATGTCAAAGTAAAATTTGATGCTTGACTGCTTGTAGAATAGCTCAGCAAATACAGGTATATTTAAGAAATTTGAATGTCATCAAGTAGCTTAACTTATTTCAGTAGTTCAATAAAAAAAATAGATTTCTTACACATTCAGTGACATTTGTGAAGTATTTAAATCTCTTAATTCTAATGATTGTGACCAATACCTATTTAAAATATGAAAACGTTGCTCAAAAAATGTGACTATTAAGACCAACACAAATGATATTAATACCTGTTGGCATTCTAAGACGTATTTCCATGTACTCTAAAATATATAGTTTTTGTTTGGGACTACTTTTGCATAAACTTCTGCATTAGTTCAGAATGACATGGAGGTGATCTCTGTGGGGCTCTGTGAGGTGCTAAGGAAGTCTAAGCTGATTTTTTTTATGAATCTTCTAATAATTTTATGGAATACAACTGCACTAATGTTGGACTTAGTAAATGACATGTTGATGATGACATGTCTCTTCACTCTTCCTTCAGATTCTGGGAAATAACTTTCCCAAATGAAATACACAATTTACAGAGGACATCAGGGTCTGCAGCTGTCCCTACGGCTCAGTCTCACTTTTTTCTATCCACTCAACTTTCCATTAACGTGCTTAAACACAACATGCTGCTAAAGAAGCTGGTTGTTCACATTGATACATTGTTTCAACTCCACAACATAACATGTAAGTAACTAAAAATAATTTTTTTATATGCAAATCTTCAGATTTTGGAGTTTTATGACCTGTAGAGTATAATCAGGACACAACAATCCATTTGAAATATTAAAATAAAATAAAATTTATTGGGTTCTGTTGTATGCTTTGATTTAAAAGAAAGATTACATGTATGATCCCTAAAATACTTTGCTGATGTCTAGACTAGATAATTAGACCTGATTCTGTACATTTATGTGGGGCATCTCAGCTGCAGACCCAGCAGACGCAGGGCTACTGGGGACTTAGTCACTGGATATTTTGTGGTTATAAAGGTCAAACCATTGCTCAGCAGTAGCATTCTTTGGTTATGCATGTATGCTGCCCAAAAGCCAAAGTTTGGAAAGTCATTTTGGAAATTTCTAGTAAACATATAGACCACATGAATGAGCTTAGATGTAGCAAACATGTAGGGTCATTCCTCTTTGCTAAACAGAGCAGCCTGATGTAAACAGGTTGTGTGTGACAATTAGAGGCAGGTTGACACAGGAAGATGTGTAGTTTACAGTCAAGACTAGATCATAATCAGGTCAGGTGATGTGCGTTAGTCATTGGGCATGTGAGTACTGACTTTACGGCTGTCATGTAAAGCAAATGAACCAAATCTCTGAGAAGGGCGCGAGCTCCAACATGTACGACTTTTCAGTATTAATGGAAGTGTTTCTCAGTCCTGGAGACCCTGTTTGACCAGTTACTCCACACAGTTTCATAGTCAGGTTTTATTACACATTCAGTCTTTTGATAACATTTGATTTTAATTTAATTTCACGCAGAACTCTGAAAAGTGTATTCGGGCTGCAGTTCATCTTATGAATTTATTTACATTTATTTCACTTAATTCTTTTGCTTTTGCTATGACAACTTACTTTTTTGTGTACATTATACTTAAAACTTACAAATCTTTAACCTAAAGGAACTTTTCACTTTGACTTTACTTAAAACAATTGAGTTTAATGCCAGTTTCATATCCTACAACTGACCAACCCAATTTAACCCAACCCAAGCTAAGTTTTTATAACTTAATTCATAAGGGGGTTTAACATGATAAATTGAAGTCACTCTCACTCAAATCATTTATTTTGTTCTAATAAACATTTTAAATCTCTTTGACTTAATTCTAGACAGTCAACTCAAACACTGTAAAAAGTTTTTGAGTTCTTTTTACAGTGTCCTCAAAATACACTCTAAATTAAAAGTTAGAAATCTTTTCCTTAAATGACCTTTTTACTTTGACTTTACTTGAAATAAGTTCAGTACCATTTGTATTCTGTCTGACACCATGACTCAAGCTTACCAGGGACCATGGCTCTGTGGGTAGAGTAGTCATCTTGTGATTGGAAGGTTATTGGTTCAATTCCAGCTTCCTCCTGCCATGTGTCAATGTGCCCCTGGAGCAAGGCACCTTACCCCAAATTGCCTACTGATCTGTGTGAAAGTTTGTGAGTGTGAAAGCACTTTGAGTGGTCAAAATGACTGTAAAAGTTCATTTACCATTTTTTGAAGTAAACTAAATGATTTGAGTAAGACTTACTTAAATCTATTATCTTAAACATACTTAATAAATTTGTTTAAAAAAAAGAAATTCAGTTGGATGATTGTAATATATTGAATTGGTTAAACTTAATAAATTAAGTTGGATAAATTTAATTGAATTGCTTGTTACCCATAGAAGTAATTCAATTAACTTGGTTCAACTATTTTCTTCTTAGAGTGCAGTACCAAAATTATTTGATTGTTGACGACGGATATGTAAACCTAATGAAAGGAAAACTGATTCTTAATTGTAAAACAACGTTGTGCAGAATCTCTCAGACAGAAAGCAAATCACCTTAAATAATTCTATTTGACATGAAGCGTATCTTAAAGCTGTTTAAATAAATGTAGAATATGTGCTTCCTTCCTTTATAATTATACTATTATACTATTTACAACCTCTTACTGAAAGAAGATAATTCACTGTTTCTCTGACTCACCGCTCAATAAACCACAGAACTGACTGTTTACCTTGGACTCTTTTACTGCAGTGACCCAAAACCAAATTATTATGTGCGCAACCATGAAGCGCCCTCTTATGGCTATATGTAGTATATCTGGCTTTAAGTTTTAAATCCACCACTAGATGACGGTAATGTCATTGCTAAAAGTGTAAAAAAATATCCAACTTAAAGCTGAAAACGTAATCATAACAATAATCGTATACATGTAACAGTAGAAGCAAATGTCATTAAAAATACTAAAGACGTTTATATTTAGTTGAAGTCTAGAAATCTTTAATTTTAAAACGTATCAGCATCAAATAGTTACTGTAAACATAACAATTTTGCATTTTAGGCACTGAAATGTTGACTTTAGATCGTAGTATACTAGATTTTAGTGCAATTACTTGTTAAGAACCCACAGAAAACATGTCTAGAAACAGCTTTTTGAAAACTACAAAAATAAAATTGGGTAGAAATTATGTAAAGATTTTTTTAACTTACAGTTTTTATAGTTATGCTTTAAATAGTTTAACTAGATGTACCTCAAACAATACATATATTAAAATGTTGTATTTTGTTCATTAACTCCTCCTGATAATTACTTTATGTGAAACAAAAAAGTCACAGAATAATAAAAATTACTTGAAGGAAAAAAACAGAAAGAAAGTTGTGATATTTTATCATTTTATTAGAAACCACATCATACGTCTTAACAAAATATTCAACTCTGTAAACACATAGACCACATAGAGTCTTTACTAAATTAAAATATAAATATATAAGTTACATCTGCACTATTATCATGAGCCATGGTGGAGCAGTTCATCCTGAGGTTCCTCCAAACGCATTTCCTCGCTCCAGCAAAGTACCCAGATGATGTCCAACAATAGCAGCATCTCTCTTCAAGTCCTTATTTGCCCGAAGAGCCAGTCCACGGGGTCTTTGCCCCGGCTGTCTCGTTCTCTGTTCATCTTGAGGGAAAACTCCTCTGTGCTGTGCGAGGGCAGACTGGCTGCTCTGGAAGTCCTTGGTGTACGTGAAGACACACGGGCGGTTTTAGAGAGCTGATGCTGCCGGGGGGACCTCTGGAGTCTAACGGGGCCGTAACTCGTGTCCTCGACAGGTCGCGCAAGAGCTTGCATGCTTGACATGTAGTCGTCCAGAGAGTGGGGTCCCTGGGGTTGTTGCAAGGAGGAGGGATGGACAGGCAGGTCCTCCAGTGTCTCAGTAATGGTGGGTAGTAGAGGCAGAGACATTAGCAACCTCTTGTTTTTCATGCTGCAGGAATAAGAAGAAAAACAAACTTGTTAGAGATTACAAAAATTGTGTTTATTGTTATTCTAATTTATCATTTAAAAACTTAAATGTTATGCTGGTAAAACAGTGGAGTTCTACTTTGGTATTTTTTTATTTAAAAATTTGGATAGTATTGTATAAAGTCAAAGAGAAAAAAGAAGAATCCTGCTCACCTTCAGTGTTTGAGTTTGGGCTCTTTGAATGCCGGGATAAACTGAGTGTCGTCTAATCCGTGCAGCAGAGTATGAGAGGACTTGAGCAGGCGTCCAGGCTTTATAGGCTGGCCGCAACACAGTGATTAACCGCCTTATCCAAAAATAGCTTTGCTGACCTTACTCACATCTGTGTGACTCGGTGCAAGCGTGTACATTCGAGGGTGTGTCTGTGCATGCTCAGGAAACTCAGGAGTGTAGGGTTAGCAGAGTCCAGTGCTGCAGCTGCGCTCTGTGTTTACATAGCAGAAACAATGAAGCCCTGGAGTAACCGCACACACGTACACAGAAATGTTTCTGTCCAGTGTTTTGTGTGGAGGGGTGGTAACTTTCCTCATGCTGTTCAGTCCAAAATGAAGTCAAAAACAATGTTTACATGTTGAATTTAATGTTTTCCACTTGGCAACTACAAATATAATCTTGTTATGAAACTATAACAGACCAGTAGGAGTTTAAATGGAAAAAAAAAATTATCAATCATGAGGCATTCAGGCAAACAAAATGTTTCTTGTTTATCTAGAAATATGAAAGATGTGATTTTATGTACTTGAACTTTATGTACTGACTGGTAGAGGAAACTAAAATCTGTGTTGTGAGAAACTAAAATCTGTGTTGTGAAAGGTCATTTACATCAACCTTTTTCTTTTATGGGGATTCTAAGTGGCATTTAATGAATAAGGAATGTTCATAATTTTCAAATAAAACTGAGACACAGAAGGAAAATCTCAGGAGAACAAGGAACAACAGACAGCAGAAGAAACCAGCTGAAAAGGCAGAAACTTAAATTCTCAAACCCTGAGCATTTAAGCTGATTCTTGGAATGCCTCAGTGAAACATGTAGCAGAATATTTATATGACCTAGACTGCCATATCCCTGCGACAGACTGGCGACCTGTCCAGGGTGACCCCACCTCTCGCCCGGAACGTTAGCTGGAGATAGACACCAGCAACCCTCCTGACCCCACTAAGGGACAAGGGTGTAAAGAAAATGGATGGATGGATGGATGGATGGATGGATGGATGGATGGATGGATGGATGGATGGATGGATGGATGGATGGATGGATTGATTGATTGCCATATGCCAAGAGTTTTACTTGTAATTTACTTGTAACTTCACAATTACTTTTTGTGAGTCTGTCACATTAAAGTAAAATAAAAAATATGGAAGTTTGTTATAATAATGTGACAAAAATGTAAAAGACGTATGAGAAAGTTTGTAGTTGTAAAGTTTATTCTGTGTTTACCTTTATTTCTGTATGTTTACTAATTAAAGTAAATGATTAAAGCAAAAGCTTTACTGGAATTTGATTGAGCTTTTTGAACATTTCTTGAATTATTTCTCCCGTTTGCTGTTTTCTTGAGGTTTCCAGCGGTTTATTTTCTGTAGAGTAGAATTTACCCCAAAGGCAAAACAGAAACTCAGACCTTGCACCACCTGACCAGGCTGACCTTTTAACTTATAAAAAACTAGTTGTTGTCTTATCCTTTTTAACTTTGGTGTTAAAATCTCTGTGACAATCTGATTGAAACAAGTAAAGCCTATGTTGAAAGACCCATGTTGTGTTGTGTGTAATGACTTAGAAATGATGGTTATATAACAAATATTTTCAAACTGGGGGAACAGAGAGCTTTCTTAGTCTGTAATTATAATATTCACAGCTGCTGTGTCATTTATTTCCTGTTTTTATGAAAAATAAGCGTAATTAGCTGTTGATCTATGCCAAACTATTTAGGTCAAAAGATTTTCATTACAATTCCTATTCCTCCTACATAAGTCATAGACGTAAATTATAACAGTTTTCCCTAAAGTAAAGGTTATTCAGAACTATTTTTGTTTTCTAAAGTTATTCTCATTTATGTTAAATTAAAAGCATCTCCCTGCGTCTACGTGACCTACAGCACTCTCTCTTTTCTGATGCCGCCTCAGACATGACTGTACTCCTCCACTGTGGAAAAAGGGTACAGCCCAACCTGACTGGCTTTCTCCAGTTTTCAAGGCTTCCCCGTGCAGCTGAATGCGACTGTTCCAGCACGTACACCTGAAACTGAGCCGCTGTGGCCGTCGGCCAAGCAGGATTTCCTCCCTGAACATTTCTGTTGATTATTATTGTTCTGCGTGGTTCTCTTTGTGCAGGAGGATGGACACCTCATCCTAGAGGGGCTGCTAAACATTTACTGGGGACTGCGCCGACCAATAAGACTTCAGATGTTTGATGACAACGAAAGATTTCGTCTGAACAGGTTAAGCTGTCTGATTTGTAGTTTATTCAGAGGCCTTGATGGGCTCAACTGAGAAGAGAAGGTCACGTGAGAGCAATACTCTCTTGTGAAATGCTGAAATAAGTCATTGTTGGCACAATGAAGTTGCTAGGTTATATAAGTGTATTGCTCTTTTTGATTTGCCTAATTGTAGCTTTTCACTTCCTTGAAAAAATAGCCTGGCAGATGAAATTACACTGCTGTCAAACTATCTGATACCCAGATTATAGAAGCTTTGATAACCATAGTCTGGTGTCAGCACTATAGGATGAACACGACTCTTTTTGCCCTTTTTGGCAAGAAAAATGTAAACTTAAAACATCCTTCCAGTTTGGGATTTTTGACCAATATTTGAAAGCAAGATGTAGGGACGAAGGGAACAGGTGTTTGCATTGGGCAACGAGTTCATCACACATAGAGTTTAAATTTAGTCTGAAAAAAACTTCATATATATGGAACTAAAACCAACTGTAGCTCAATAAAGCTGCGTATTGATGAAGAGCTGCACATAACATTATAATCATCTAAATGAAATTTGGATTGATTATTGATATGGAGGATGAAAAGGTGTGGCAATAAGACTGATATTTGTGGGACACCATTGGCTACAATAAGTGAGTTGGAAGTGAAGCAAACTTCTTAGTGATCCATTTGAACGCTTTACGTATTTGAATAAAAAATATTTTTCCCAATAAGTATAACAAATAAATACAAGTAAAAAAAACTTAGCATATAACATTTAAATTGTTGGTCTTTTTAAAAAAATATTGTTATATTGAAAATATATGTGGGTGTTTAGTTGGATATAATGAAATAAGAACTGTTTTAATATGTGTTTTAGACTCAGTGAACAGCTATATAGTTGATGGGTTAAAAAACTAACATTTCCTTTCGGTGTTCACTCAAGAAAGCAGGCAAGTCATTTTAAGTGCTGAAAAAACGTATTGAATCAATATTCGTGCAATGGCTTGTTGTTCACTGTTATTTGTCCATTCCAGGAAAAGCCAAACAGTCTTAAAATTAAGAGAAAATAATAAATGAATGCTCTTTTCTCTTTCAGGAATGAAATATCTACCGTGGCAAAGCAGGCATCTGCAGAGTCCAACAATAACTCACTGAACGGAGAACCTAGACCAGCCGGTGAGCGCAGACACGTGCAGTCATTCCTTCCTCCCTACCAATGTAAATCCACACACACACTCAGACACACGCACACACACGCACACACACACACACACACACACACACACACACACACACACACACACACACACACACACACACACACAC
>CAEGAF010072974.1:0-14425 GCA_903067075.1 Micropoecilia bifurca | reverse complement strand
GCGCCTTATATATGGACCAATATTGAGCCACAACAGGTCTAGCAACTACGGTAAGCAGCTGCCGACTTCATTTTCGCCCATAGAAGAAGAAGCGTGCGGTGCATGCTGGGATAGTTGTCAGGACGCTGGTTTGTAATCTATTAATAAAGTTTGACTGACATACCTACCTACCGACCTGATAATCAGGTCGTCTGCAGGTCATTTAGCACCACATTCTCCACGAAAATTCTGTGCACGTACAGAGAAGGGTGACCATCGTCCGGCCGGCCCGGCCCAGTCGCAGAAGGCTCTCCTCACCGACCCGACTTAGACTGTGTTGTTGACATTCACTTTTAGTGCAGCTCCATCTAGTGGATGCATAACGTAACTCCAGCCTCTACTGTAGCGTCTATTCTATACACCTTATAATGTGGTGAGCCTTATACATGAAAAAAGTTTTAAAATAGGCCATTCATTGAAGGTGCGCCTTATAATCCGGTGCGCCTTATAGTGCGGAAACTGTAGGTTTAACTGGATTTTCCCCTCTAATTTCCTCTCAGCTGACTGTAAGATGCTCCTGAATCAGCCGTGTTGCCGGGCGATTTACTCCTTCACGTCGAAACGCGACGACGAGCTGGACTTCAGCGAGGGAGACGTCATCGTGCTCACCGGCCAGGCTGACGGCGACTGGTACGAGGGAACGCTCGGGGAGCGATCCGGGCTTCTACCCGTCAGCTACGTGGAGGTGCTGGTGCCTCTGCCGTTACCGTGACGGCGTCTCATCGGACTCTGGAGCCGGACGCCGGGTCCGACTTCTGATGATATGCAAGTTCTGACGCGTCTGTTTGCACTTTTCTATAAGTGAATCCGTGATAAAGAGAAACGGGGTCGACGGGTGCCTTCAGGAGAATCCCTCTCACTGCATTTTGTTCTTTTTTCATAAATCGTATTTTATGAAAACGCAAAGAAAAAAAACTTGACGTAGAGTCTGTTGAGTTCCCACTGGACCTGGCTTAATGCTAAGGTTTTGGTCTTCAGAGGTTCAACTTCTACAAGTTCCAAGGCTTTATCTCTTACACTGCAAACACTCTTCTTCTTACCAGGTACTGTTTGATCTAGTTTCTAGTGTTTCATCTAGTTCAGTAATGCTGATGAAATGCTGATGAAAGAGTGCTAGTTCCACTGGCAGACTATTCAACTTATAACAAGACATTTTTAATCAAAAAAAATGCCAGTGGAACAAGTTATTTTTAATCTGCATTAAGGAATTACTGACTTAAAAGAAGCTCCTGTATCTTGCTGAAAAGTTACTTACAAGTGTACTAAGATTTTTGAGCTATAAACTAGACAGAAAATACTTGGTAAGTGTAGTTTGGCCTCCAGTGGGTCGAAAAGTGGCTCAAAATAAAATAATTGAGCAAAAATTTAGAAACCATGTGTGAAATACTTAGTTTGCCACAGGATCCATGAGCTGGTAGAACCACATCCAGCAGGAAAAGCTTTCAGCAGGATTTATTTCACTTTCCTCGATTTCTTTGAAGGTCCCACCACAGCATTTCAATCAAGTTGAGGTCGGGGCTTTGACTATTACAGACCAACAGTTTGATGCTGTTCTATCTTAGATTTGCTGCTGTTTTTGGAGTCATTTCCATGTTGATGATCAAACTTCAGCTGTAGGACAGGTGGCTTCACACACCTGTGTATACGGAGGAGTTAATGGTTGCCTTGGTAACTGCAAGATGGCCAGATCCTGGTCCTTATTGTGAATTTGGTGGTTTTTTCACTTCTTAAAAGATGGGCAGCTTTTGGTTTTGATCAATCTTTCTCCATGTAGAATGATTGACTTTAGATGATCTGTAAATAACCTTGTAATCCTTTCATGGGCAGCAGCAGCAGTTGTTTCTCTAAAATCATGCTGATGTCTTTCTGTCTTGGTAGTGTATTAAAACACACCCATGTGGTCCATAGCAGGAAAACTGCCAACATTCCGCAGGTTACAGGAAAATCAGTACATCTGATGGCTTAACTCAAAACAGCAAAAGTGGGGCTCTTTCAAGGAGAGCTCAGGGAAATACTGATTGAATTAGACCAACAGTTGAGCCTAAATGGAGGAAGCGGTTGGACAAAACCATCCAAAGAATGGGTTTTAAGGTAAACAAATCAACTTATGCTTTTAGTAAGTCAAATCACTGAAAAATCCCAATGAGCACTGCAAAAATAACTCTTGTTGGCCCTTTTTGTCTTATTTGCTTATGTATTTATCCAAAAAAATCAAACAGACAATGCTGCACAATTTTTAATGAGCTCTGTTTTTCTTGTATTTTTTTCTTGATTTTATACTTGGACTCCATTGCTATCACATTATCTAGATGAATTACTATGCTTTTTTTGTTTAATTTGTGTGACTTCCAATAAGGTGTTAAGAAGGTAAAAGCACACATTACAAGAACAATGTATCAGGTTTAAAAACAGTTGAGTTCTGCAGAGGCCAAAATCAGGGAAATATGTGGTTTGGTTGATTGTAAAGGAAACTAAATCTGTTCAATCATTTTATTTTCATTTAAATTCTGAATAAGCTACAAATGATCACTTAGAGACAGCGACTGTAAATCATGCAATAACCCTGAGTATAGTTGCTCAAATGTTAGACTTTCCCTTTAATAGAAAGCTACTGAATGTATGTTAGCTAATCTAATAAGCAGTATTGTTGTGGATATGTTTTTTAGATTTATTTTACACTAAATAAATGAGATCACATGACTATCAGATTATTGTGGTGCATTCTTGTTCATGTGCTTGTTTGTTTTTTGTACTTAGAGTTTATCATAAATCTACTACAAACATTAATTGAGGACTGATTGCTAGAGTTATTTTGAATTTTCCCAAATTTTTACAGAACATATATAAATGTATATTTTTTTTACAAGGTCCTGACAAAGTGTAGCAAAAGTAAAGACAAATCAAAGTACTCTACTCACAGAAAACAAGTGACAAAAGTCATGTAATATAATTTAGGACAGGAACATGTATCACTGTGAGTAAACTGTTAGACATTGATAAGGAATATAGAATAATGGTTGTAGGCAAACTACAATCATTATTACCATTTAAGTAGAAACATGGTACTTTCTGGATGAAAAAAATGGCATACAGTTTGCCTCTTGAACATAAACATCAAGATGAATGTGCACTGAAATCCTTGTAAATTATAACATTCTCTGTTATAATTATTATTTGGCCTAATTATTTTATAAATGCCAAACAAGTAACTGAAAACCCCTCAAATTATCTAATTCACATTCTGGCTTTGCAGCTGAAGGGTTTTCTATATTTTATGGGAGAAGGGATCAAACTGAAGAACAGCCTAATTGATAAAAGGGTTGTTTTTTTATGTCAAGTCATGTAAAATTTCTAAATATTATAATACCTGATAACTAAGACAAAGCAGGATTTTCCCGTCATATTTTATTTCCTACAGAAGGGAATTTTCTTCTTTATACTAAAAATACCACTGATTGAAATTAAATCACTCTGAAGTGTGATTCAATGTTTTTATGCTTATATTGTGGCGGATACAATATATATATTTTACACCAGAATGTATTCTTTTATTTTGAAGGAGAGAAGGTGAAGTGTGAAGTCACCAACGATTGTTATTCATTCGATTTTTGTTTTTTTTTGTTGGAAGACATTAAAAATTAACCAAGACTCAAATCTTTTTCGTCTTTTTCTGCTGACTTCCACCATATCGCTTTTGTTTTTGTAGTTTCAGCCTTTACCCATGGGGTGTCGCTGCAGTTAAACCTGCGTCGGTTTTAAACTTCCACCGGAAGGCTTCTCGGTCTCTTTTACTAGGCCGATCCAACATGGTGGGTGATAATTTCACGTCTTTCTGTTTTATCCTCATCAATCCTTCCGTTTTAACTCTTTATTCATCCCGATAGTCATATTGATAAACGCCGGAATGCTGAAGCTTGCGATTCACCGCAGTATTGACGTTAGATTATACAATTTAAGAAGATTATTGTCGGTTAAACCTAGCCGCCGTTAGTCTGAATGAGCCTCGGGTTCAGACGTAGGCGAGGCCGCAGGTATCAGGTTCCTACTTTTGTGTTTAACACCGGCTCGTAATGTGGATAAATCAGAGTCGCGGGAGTGTTCCGGTCTGCCGCGGACACAGCTCGCCCGGTACCCGGGACAGAGCAGCCGGAGGGCGGATCAGACCTGGAGCTGTGCTGCGGAGGAAGTCTCTCGGTTTCACGTGAAAAAGTGTAAAACGTGCCGTGTTAAAACGTCATAGTCCTGTCAGGTTAGATAAAAGCTACTGCACTGGTATTAAAGGTCTCAGAAATTTATTTGAGGATTTGAAGCTGTTTTATTTCAAACGGAGCTGGGTTTTTTGTGGTTTCCCTGATGCAACCTTACAGATTACAGCAAGATGATACGATTTACATGCAGCTACGGCTAATTATTTGAAAATTACAGAGTTTATGAAGTTAAAAGGCTGAATAACATATTGTCATTTTTTTAAAAAAAAATCAAGAAACAAACTGGATTAGAAACTGAAGCATTTCGGATTGATAGAAGTATCAGGAAGAGATGCTCCCATCATGCTTTGTGCCAACAGTTTAACCTGTAGGGGGCAGTGTTATCTATAGTCTGCAGGTAGAAATGTTCTGAGAAAACGACATGATGTGCTGGTTAGGGTTGTAATGATACAATAATCTCATGATATGATACACGATATTGTGCCGATATATATTGCGATATTCAGCCAACTATACAATTTGATACTCTTGCGATTTTCTGAAAGATTTTAGAGGGACAGAGTGATTTTGGTGACATTTTGTGACTGTTACAGAGTTGCATTAAACTAATATAACTGAAAACTGATTAAAAGCACCAACTACACAATACCTGCTCTGGTTGGATACAGACTGAAAGTGGACAGCTGGACAAAATGAATCAAAGAAGTGGAGAGAAAACATGTTTCTTTAAATTGAAACAGTCCAAACTGTAGCTTNTAAAGTGAACCAAGTTCCTGCTCTGAATAGTTTGATACCTTTTTAACCTGAACATCTGAAGGAATCACTCTAAGCCTGATGACCTGGTGAAGCAAGCAGTGAGGGAACAAGCTGACAGTTGGATGTTACGACTCTTGAGGATGAATATCAATTTTTTTTCTAGGAAAGAAAATGTTGATGTATATCGTGATACCGATATTATTATACAGGCCTAGTGCCGGTTCTGTTACTTCTTTGTGACCTGAACATGCATTTAATTGAAAATGTGAAGGAATAACGCTTTTCCAACATGTCTTCTTAATCACCAAACCTAAAATCTTTGCACCCGCAGGGACGAGTCAGGACCAAGACGGTGAAGAAGGCCGCCAGGGTCATCATCGAGAAATACTACACCCGGCTGGGAAACGACTTCCACACCAACAAGAGGGTGTGTGAGGAGATCGCCATCATCCCGAGCAAGAAGCTCCGCAACAAGATCGCCGGGTGAGTCAGCGGATTGTAGCGCGGCGGTCAGATCGTGGCGCGACGGTCAGATCGTGGCGCGGCGGTCAGATCGTGGCGCGGCGGTCAGATCGTGGCGCGGCGGTCAGATCGTGGCGCGGCGGTCAGATCGTAGCGCGACGGTCAGATCGTGGCGCGACGGTCAGATCGTGGCGTTGCGGTCAGATCGTAGCGCGACGGTCAGATCGTAGCGCGACGGTCAGATCGTAGCGCTGCGGTCAGATCGTAGCGCTGCGGTCAGATCGTGGCGCGACGGTCAGATCGTAGCGCTGCGGTCAGATCGTAGCGCGACGGAGGACAGGAGGAGCTAAAACCCAGAGTGCGTTTGCTCCTGCAGGTATGTGACACATCTGATGAAGAGGATCCAGCGCGGTCCAGTCAGAGGAATCTCCATCAAGCTGCAGGAGGAGGAGAGAGAGAGGAGGGACAACTACGTTCCAGAGGTCAGTGAACACATCGTTAGAAATGTTGCTGGTGATCCAGGCGTTTTGTTTTTGTTGGAGCTGTTCTGGATTTTTTTTTCTCTGGTTGTCAGTCTACATCTCAAATGTCTGCACTTGGATTTGAGCTACTGATTTTACAGCTTTTTTTTTTTTTCAATCTTTCAAATGATGGAAAATCTTGTGGACTGTTTACTTTCTGTGTCTTTCATAATATGACGGAAAAAGTCTAAATGTATGAAAAGACATCAGTTTTTCCAGACTGAAATCTCTGTCCTGTTGTCTAATTTAGTTTTCTAAAATTAATTTCATTTATTTCATATTGAAGAAAACGTGAACTTTGCTTCTTTTTTCTAAAATCTTTTTGGAAAAGTGTGGAATTTGATTCCCTCACTGCTCGTTTTACGTCCTTTAATCTGCCATTATATATTTCCTTCCCTTTTTCCTTGTCCTTTTTTCCTTTACTGTGTTTTCTCCTTCTTACCTCCAGGCCTTTTATCCTTTATTCCCTCCCTTCTTTTTGAAACTCATCTTTCATCCCCTTACTCTTTTAGCATTTACTACTTTTCCTCCTTTCTTTTTTTGTTCTTTCTTTCTATCTTTTTTCTTTCTTTCTTTACTTCTTTCTTTCTTTAATTATTTTTTGTTGCGTCCCTGTTTTAGACATCCTGTCATTTTTGTAGAAATATTTTCCACTCGTCAATGGCGAAAACCATCAGTGTTTTATTAATAAATGTAAAGGGCTGATAATTTAAAAAGTCTGGACTATTTTGCATGAAAAATCTCAATTTGCAGATTATTTGTAGTTCTTAGTTTGGAGTTTGGCCCAAACACATTTTATCTGAAAACATAAAAAAGATTGTATTTACATCCTGTCATTAAACCGTTTCACTCCTTGTGAAATCAAACTTTGTATCAACATAAACAGTGGAGCTGCTTCCTGGTTTAATTTGCCCTGATTCCCTTTAGATTCATCCTGCTGGTTTCTGTCTGGTGTTTCTGCTCCTGTATCGAAAGTGATCATGACATGTTTGTTGTCAGGTCATTGATACTACAGGTACATCAACCTGGGAGCATTTCCCGTGTTTGAAGGACTTCCTGTTCCTCTTGAACCCTGGCGCTACCAGACAACATGTTGACTGTTAAAAACTGCTGAGACATGCAGCATTTTTACTTTGAGGATTTTAAATAGTGAAACTGATGATTATTTAATCCTCACGATTAATCGGACTCTGTGTATTTTGTAACTACGTAACTTTTTATATATGTATATATAAATACGTATTTTAAATGAAAAAAGAAACATTTTCACAGCATTACTTGAGTAAACACTTTATTTGTAACAAAGGATGCATCTGCAGTTAAAATACTTCCAACATCTCAGGTCTTTCTGCCTGAATTAATATCGGTACTATAGAGATGATTGGTTATTTATTGATTAACAGATTAATTATTGGGTAGCAAAAGGTGCTTATTAGATTTTCAATTTTTACAGAATTGCGAAGCTAAAACTTCAGCTTGAATGTTCTGGAACTTTTTTTTCCTTTTTTTTAAAAATGCAAATTGTTTATAATTTGTAAAGTTTTGGTTTAATTTCTACTCTGAATATTTAGTTTTTTTCATCAATTGTTGAATTGTAAAATCCAGTTAATGATTTATCAATTAATAAATTAGTTGACGATAATTTAAATAATCAGGATGAATCGTTTCATTAGTGTGTGAAGCGTTTCACTGTTCACCGCCGGTTTTGAGGCTTCAGATCCTGCAGCTCTGGGTTGTGACCGTCTGCTGTCCGTTTACCTGTTCAGGTGTCGGCTCTGGACCAGGAGCTCATCGAGGTTGACCCCGACACCAAGGAGATGCTGAAGCTGCTGGTGAGTTTCCACGCTCCTCTTCTCCTGGGTCTCTGTTGGTTCTGGACCGGATGAGTAAAACGTTCGGCAGCGCTGAGGGATCGTTGTCAGGTCGATTCTGAGGAATCCAGGGATCATCGTCGTCGGGTCGATTCTGCGCTCGTTAGCGGCACCACAGACGGAAAGTCGAGGGTTTGGATCAGAACCTCTGAGAACTATCTGTGAAGTCCGCTTGGAGATAACGACCCAGGATGTTTCATTACTGGTTATCTAATGGCTGTTGCCGTGGTTACAGAGAGAACTGTTTTTCTCTTATTTCTAACTGGGGAAAACCCTACTGGATCCAGTTGGATCCCAGTTAGTCGCATTCAGGAAGCTGTGAAATTAAGGCAGAGAAGCTTAAATAATCCTCCAGTATCGCTGGTTGGACTGATTCATCTGGTGTCATATTGTAATCAGATTAGGATTAATTAACAGTTGGAACCAAATATATTTACGTACGCTGCCTAAAAAGACATTTTTTCTTTTTCTGAAGTTAAATCTGACCAGATTTATTTGTTTCAGGTCATAAATACTAAAATTATTAGCATTTGCTAAATAATGAGAGAGAAAATGTCATATTTATTTATAATTGTTTTCAGAAACACAGTTAGACATGCCATGGTAACAAATGTTTCTGCGTGATAAATTGTCCCAGACGTTATTGTGATAAATGATAATATTGTTTTTTCGGAACCATCTTCTGGTTATATAATGGTAATGATATAATAATGCAAAAACAGGTTCTAAGATATTTTTATTTTATTTATTTCAAATTGTTTTTGTTTTTTTTAAAAAACAAAAAACTAAAGATTAGTAAACTACATTTTCATGAACATTTAACACTCAAACTGGAAGACATTTATTATATTTATGATGGACATAAGAAATATAAACTTTCTTTCAAATGGTTCAGAAAGTGCAATTAGAAATTAAAAATCTAAAATAAATACAGCATTATGTCACTCAGAGCACAAAGAATAGAATTAGACTGACTAGATCCGCCCTTATGGATTCAACTCGTTACCAGTATCCAATCTAGAATTTGTTTTCCAATATCGAATCGTTTCAGATATTATTTGATTGTTGCCCCTCTTGAGAAAATGTGTTTGTCTCTCCTGGTTTCAGCTGTGGATGTGGTTCAGTAATTATCTAAAATGAGGTCACCAGATTATTTCTAGTGAATTGTTTTGTCCGCCTGTATCGAAAGGTGGTGGCAGCGTCTTTGTAGCTGCTGTCATTTTATTACTACAGGCAGATCAAACCGAGAGCTTTCCCGTGTTTGAAGGATCACTGGTTCCTGTCAGACCCTGACGCTCTCGGACAAATCCTGTCCCAGGCAAACGGCTCGCCTGTCCACGACTCACGTCTTCTGTCTGTCTTCCTGTAGGACTTTGGCAGTCTGTCCAACCTGCAGGTCACCCAGCCACCTGTCGGCATGAACTTCAAGCAGCCCAGAGGAGTCTAGATGTCTGTAAACTTTATTCCTAATAAAATCTGTTTGGGACAAAAAAGCCTTGGCTGTGCAGGGCTTCTGATTTATGAAATTATGTTTCACTGGAATAAATTTGGATGGAGTTTGAATCCTGTCACTTCTAAGATCTCTGAATTGACGTCTTCAGCTAGATTCAGTACGTTTTAGTAAAACTTTTAAGCAAACTTGTTTAGTTTTTTAGTGTAGCCAGTGAGGCTGGGCGATGAATGGATTTTATTGATTGTACTTTTGGTTTTTGAAGATTAAATCTTGTTTTTTCACCAATGAACTCCTTGGGTTTCCGTAGTTCAGTGATGTCATTGTGACCAGAGCCGCCATCTTGTTTCACAAACGTTTATTACAGCTTCTGCTTTTTTGGACTTTGAATTCATGTTAACTTTATGACAGAATATCAGGGCCAGGCTACAGTTTATTAATTAGAAGAAAAAAGTTTAAATATTTCAAGAACACAGTCGAAATAACATGAGAATAAATAATTTTAGAATAAAGTAGTTTTACAAAAACTACAACATGAAAAATAAACACTTAAAATTTGAAGTTACTTTGGTATAATATTTACAGATACTACTTAATAAAAATAAATACAATTTATGAAATTATAATACAAGGACTGCATAATTTAGCCATTTTTTTTCAATTTTAAGATTTTTTTATTTCTAATATTGTGACTCTTTCTCATAATTAAATGACCATCAGAGAAGGAGTGAGAGAAATGAAATTCACTTTTTGAAAACATTTTCTATATTTTTTCTTAGTAAAACAAAACAAAAAAATCGCATCTGGTATGGAAAAATAACTTTCTTTTGAAACCATATCGCCCAGCCCTAATACCCAGTTAAATTTCTGTTTTTATCCAGTTTTGTGGATTATAAAATGAAACGGAGTCTGGCTTTAAAGCAAAAACATCTTTAATGCAGAATACACACGGATTCCACACTGAAGGCTCATCATATGGAGCCTGGATGTTTATCTTTCTAATGGAAACTTTACAGCTTTACAATGCCCTCCTGATGGCGTGTTTTGGCTCATAAGCACTTCAGCAGGAAGAAGTTGCAGAAAGCTCCTCTGGGACAGTCGCACATCTTCCCGATCCGAGATCCTTTCCTGACGGCGCAGTGCTCACCGAGGTCACACTGGAAGAAATGGGAGTCGGGTTCAATACATGAATAATGACGGTTAACGATGAATCTGATTTATCATACAGATCTGAGCACTAATCCCCATAGGGGATGTAAGATATTCATTTTTAAGGGTGGAATAATGAGGCGTTCAACGGAAATTATTTTAGAAAACAAGAATTAGGTGCTCAAGTTTGAACTTTGGGGGGATTTCTTAAAAATCCAATCCACATTAAAGATGTGCAATATATCGACGTTAACCTTGGTATCAGCTGATGTCAGGAAAACCGTAGAGTTCCAATAATAAACAAAACTTACCGTTTATTACTACAGGGTGAAATTCATGCATCTAAAATTAAGACTTTAAAATATCTTGAATTTATTAGAAATCGCAGGTTTTAAATTTTGTCATAGCAGAACTATTTAATCTCGCATAATATGTAATTTTTTTTCTTGTGCGACTTTTCTATCAGGCAAAAGTTTAAGTCACCCGCAGACATTTTCATTACGTTCTGCGTTTTAGGCTTCCGCTAACTAGCTGCTAGCTAGCTGGTTTTTGCTGTAAAGAAGGAAAATACGTTTTCGAACGCAATCACGTTGTAACGTGATAATTATATTGTTTAATAGTGTTTAAAAATGTATCTTCCTGAGTGACAGCAATACGCTTCTGTTAGATTTAATTTGTAATGGTCTTAAAAAGTCTTAGATCTGAGTTGGTGAAACCTCAAGAAACTGTTCTGAACGGGGTCGGCCATTTTGTTTCGCAATGCTAATTAGATGGTCCAAGAAACTTAATGAATACCCCCAATACCCCCAACGCAGCTCTGTTGAAAACTGATCAATTATGGTTAATTATTCAGTTCAGCCATCACACCAAGAGCAGAGGTCAATTATCCACCCAGAATGAAGCTATTCTAAAGTTTGGATCATTTTAACACCGACTGGATTAGATCAAATCCTTAAATTATGCATCCAACTTTAAAGTTGTTATCCAGTCATTCAACTTTGGAAAAAGAACAGTTCACATTCAAAGTCATTAAAGACCAAAATTAATAATAATTGTGCAGATGATGTGCAGTTTTAACATATCAAATCTAAAACTTTACAAATTTACAAAGTAAACAGAGCAAGGGAAACCTGGACAAAACCTGAGGTATTAAATAATTGTTCAAATCATTTTGCCTTCATAAAAGTGACTGACATATTCATAAAAACACAACACTATTTAAACCTAATATTATTGGTTTTAATTGTAAGATTTATGCTTTTACCCCATTTACTGGCAAAATTGCGACATTGCAACTGGTTGAACCAATATTTGTTGATTTTTTTTCCTCAGATTGCTTTTAATAATAAATCTGTTGCGACGTTCTGGATTCTTTTGTCAACAATATTTCAGTTTTAGTTGTACACTGAACATTTTTGAACATATTTCAAGATGAGAAAAAGGATCTGTAGAGACTCACAGAAGGAACCTGTCCGTATTTCTTCTCCCAAGGATTGATCCTCTTTGTCTGCAGCTTCTCCAGAACTTCATGCAGCGCTCCGAGCTGACAAGAAAAGACAAGAAAAGTGAAACTGCAGAAGCATTAAATGTTGGGTTCAGGAGGGTTTATGACTAGAAAGATGCTTCTTTCTTGGAGTTCTAAAATAAAATTTGATTATTTTCACCAATTTGCAAAGTATTTGAAAATTTTTTAAACCTATTTCTAAATAAATAAAATAAAAATGTTTATAATTATACTTGTTCTTTAAAGACTTTCACTTATTTATTTAATGCATTTTAAATATATATTTTAATGCTTTTTTCATTTAAGATATTTAGACAAATAGAAACATAATTAAAAGATAAAACATTATTTAATATATAAAATATTAAATCATGTAAGTAATAATTGGAAGTAATAATATTTTATAAAGAAATGACTCAGGCAGATAATCTGTGTAGCAAAACATTAATAAAAGCAAATTAATTATCAAAAACTATATTAACCTTATAGTCCTTTTACACTATTGTATATAATCTTTTGAGAGATGCTTGTCTTATTTCTAATCAATAAGAAAATATTAGTCAAAGAGATATATTTTTGCTATTTTTGGGACATAAAATAATAATATAATCACAAAATGACAATAAAAAGGCAGTTTATAAACCTAAAAACATGTGATATTAGTCTATGCGTCTGAAGTTTATTTTTAAAGCATCTATTTTTGGGAGGGGCTCACCAGTCTGTTGGAGTTGCGGTAGTCCTGCACTTCTCTCTCGTCCCTCTCGGCTTCCGTCGAGCCGGCCGGACACAGAACCGACAGTAGCGCCGCGCACAGCACAGCACGCGCCCACATGCCGACGAAACAACAAACAAACAAGCAAACAAACAAGCAAAGCGCGGGAAAGTTAAAGGTCAGATCGCGAGTTGACTTCACCTGTGTCTCACGCGCTGAATGCCGCGCGCTCCGCACCGCGGGGCATCTTTGGACCCCCTGATGACGTCATAATGTGACGTAGAGGCTGTGTGTTTTGTGTTGTTTTTCAATCAATCAATCAAATTTTATTTGTATGGCACATTTCAGCAGTAAGGCATTTCAAAGTGCTTCACACAATTTAAAATAAAAATAAAAGCAGAAAGAGACAGAGAGTTTGAAAAAGATTTAAAAAGATAAAAACATTAGTAAAAGTAAAAATAAAAATAAAAACATTCAGTTTATCTATAAGCAACTCAAAGCAACACTTTGACTTGTGCCTAAATCTAAGCACTAGTTGTTTTATTTAAAAACCTCTCAGGAGAAGAAACAGAATGAAGATGAGCTTCAGAGAAATAACCTGGGTGTAAATATTCTACAGAAAGACAGAAATCCAGACATAATCCTACGGATTATTTCACTTCTAAATGATGTGACAAGCTTGCAGGGTCAGGCGGTTGTGTGACACAACAATACCAAGATGGACAGGGATAAGCAATTAGAGCAGAGCAGTAAAAATAGAAATATAATTTACTGTCCCACAGCGGAGAAATGCAGTTTAAGGTAAAAAAGAATCACAAACTAAGATAAAAGAACATAACTCAGGTGTTGCAAAGACCTAATCAAAGTTCACATGCTGCCAACGGGAACTTTGCAGAAGTAAATGTCTGTCCTAAAATGCTTCTAATAATTGTGAATGATTTTAATTTGTTTCAAATTAATTAACTTAATTTGCATCACTCAAGACATTTGCAAAACTAATTGTTCGAAGCTGCTGCAGACAAATGGGGAAAAAAATCTGAAATCTTTGGTGCGGCAACATGTTTTCCTGTGATTAGCATCAGACTGATCCTCTGAAGAAGCAGCTTGTTTACGGATGAACCAGTCAACTTTGAGACATGTAAACACATTACTTCTTCTCAGACACTTTCTGCGATGAAACAAACGTATTCAACTCCCTTCTTGTAACAAATTCTGAAACAGTGTAAGAAACGTGGCAGTCACTTTCTGGCTGCAGCGCTTCTATTTATATTTCCCATCAGTTTGCTGGGATAAAGGTATTACTGTCGGCGTCGTTCATCCGAACACAACTTAAACCCTTGTGACAGTCAGAGGAGCCGCATCTGAAAATCCTCGCCTCTCGCGTCGTAAACAAACCGGAAACTGGAGGATGTGTCAGTCTGTTGATGGCGCCTCATTCATCACCGTCACAACGTGACGACAATTAGCTTTACAGGACAAAAACACTCAAAACGTAGTCAGAGTTACAGAATACTTCGAAGGTGCCGTTCACACTGCAGCCTGAAGTGACTCAATTCAGATTTTTTGACAATTCCCAATTCTTTGCCGGTTCCGTTCACACTGCCAGTAAATGCGACCTGTATGTGTTCTGCAGTGTAAACGACCTGAAAGTGTCCCGCATGCGCAGTAGAGGGCGCCAGCGTTCTCAGTGTTCTGCCAACCACCATAGAAGAAGAAGAGCTCAGTGTTTGAGGAAGTAAACATGGAGGCTAAC
>CAEGAF010072973.1:0-18086 GCA_903067075.1 Micropoecilia bifurca | reverse complement strand
AGTAGGTAAAGCACCTAATTTTCTTAACTAAATGATGCCTGCAGGTTTATCTATTAGCAGGTTTAATTTTGCCTGCAACTGGTTGTGTTTATTACTTTAAGTGTATTTGACAAGTTTACCAAAATATAAAAAATGTCATTCAAACTGCATTTGCCTTGTTTTACTTTTTACTTATACTTTTCATTACATTACCTGAGTACATCCATTTTTACAGTAATTTCCATACTTAAGTACAAGAAAATTCAGATACTTTAAAACTTTAACTCAAAACGCAAAACATGGCTGCTTCCTACAATCCACAGAAGAAGAAAATACTCACACTCCTGGTGTTACTGTTTCCCCATCAGATACGATTCAATCAACGTCTCTTCACCGCTCTGCACCACCCAGAAATAACAATCTGTTATTCCTATATGGATATGATCCAACAAAAACAGAACAAAGCTTCCGTTTTTGTTGGATCGTTGTCGTGTAAACGCCCCAGAAGTAAGCATGGAGGCTAACGGTGGAGCTTAGCTACATATTTGAAGTTGTTATCCGACCGGAGCAACATATTAACAACTTAATCCTCATGGTTTTTGTTTTTCTTCCCACTTGCGTGTATCAGAATGCGGAATAGTGAGATTTGTTGAGAAACAGTGATGTTCAGTTTGGATGAATGAGACCTGGAGGTTATGGTCGCATTTGAATCGATACGTATTGGATATGGGTCACATTCTAAAAAGAATCCGACCTGAGCTTTTCACTACAGTGGCCGACAGGTGCTAATGCACTGCCAACGCTTTCGGTTTTTCACGAGCCGCTGTGTCCGTTATAATAAGATAAACCTGTTATGCCATCTCTGTTAACCTGAGTCCTAAATATATCAAATGACCTTTCACCGAACCTGATGTCCAAGCACTGGTGACTGGGTTTGAAAATGCCCACAGGATGCTGCAGTGTTACAAAGTTACAGACTTTCTCCTGTCTGCATTAAAGCATTAGGTTAACTAATTAGTAAACAGTTAGTTGATGGCAGGCTAAGGGCCAGAGGTCTTTCCACCTCGACAGGATGCAATTAAATGTATTTCTTTAGGGAAACAAGGTGCAAAGAACAAAGTTGGAAAAATAAAACAATAGCAGTGTTCTTTAGTGCATCAAATGTAACTTTAATGCACATTCACCAAACACTTTATAACACAGTTTGTTAATTGGGGTGCAACTCAGGATATCTTGGTGTCTAAAGACACATTTTTAGAAAATGGTTTGAAAACAGAAAATAATCCAAAACCTAATAAAGTGATCATATATTCAGTAGCAGCTGGAAGAGAATTAAAAATCATGATCAAGATCTAAATGTATGCTAAATTAAGGATCAAAATATGCAGGGAACCTTTTTCCACTTCTGCTCTTTTACCTGTGAGATGATGAATGGTTTGCCCAAAGAGAGAACATCCAGCCAGAACCTCGTGTTGTTTATTTTCCTGTTGATAAAGACACGTGAAGAGATTAATTTTGCAACGACAGCATTATAAATCAATTTGTTCAAACTGAAATACATGTTTATGTGCGTGTGACCAAACACAAACAAGTGCAGTCTAAACAAATCCGGCACGCAAGCAGCTGCTAAACTAATCATCATTTCAGAGTAATTCACGGGAAACAGAGCCGCATCGTTGGCAGCGCTGTCACAGGACAGAGACTCTTAATCAAACCTGAGCTCTGTCACATCACTCTTCACATTTTCTTCACCAAAAAAGCCGAGGATGAAGTGTAAACGAAGCGTGTGGAGGGAGTCACCTGGCAGTAGCTCCCATCAGAAGCGAAGCTACATAATTATTGTTTGTGTGCGGCAGATTGGGCAGCTTGAAAGGGTTAAGCATGAGTGGATTAAAACGCCGGCACACATCCGTTTCCATACTCTAATCCTCTTAGTGCCCACTCCTAATACGTTTTTATATCTTTCCTATCTCTCACAGAGGTGAAATATCAGATTAGTTGCCAGGCTTTGACTATATCTTATTACAACCTTATCTAACACAAAGAGGTTGTGAGCTTCCAGACGGGGCAGCACCATGCTGGCTACTGGCCTCTTCACTGTTTCCTGGCAAAATGATAAATGAAGACTCATTTAAAAAAAAAAAAAAAGATGTTACTGGACTCCGCCATCTTGTTTATTTGTGTTCAAGTACAGCAGGGAACAGCATAGATGCAGTTGAGGCATGTCGATGTGAAACAAATCCCTCTTTTTTTCCCCTCCATCTGGTGATCACTGTCAGAAAAATGACTCTGAAGCCCTTGTGCTTATTGACTGTGGCAGGCTGAAGCTCATGCACAGCCCTATGCACGCATGTGTGCATGGATCCATGTAATAAACCACACCTAGTGTAAATGCTATAAACAAATAGTCTATCAACCTAAGACCTACACTCAATTTCAGCGCCGCCCCCAGCTGAACCAGATCTCATACTGTTAAAATCAATCATTCTGCTGCAGAAGTTAATGAAACATATGAGAACACAGGAGTTAAATCAATGAAAGTGCTTTCATCAAAGGGTCTGTGATGCTATTTAACAAAGATCTATACCTCACCAGTAACTCGTGTGAGCAGGAAGGGGGACAGTGCTGCTGCAAAGCAGTCTGGCATGATAAACTAATGACTAACTTGTGCAAAGTTGTAGTTATAAATCACTCTTGGACACAGAAACAAGTAGGTGCAATGAAGTAGTTCAACTTATCAGTCTCACTAAGGGTTATGAAGTGCTGCTCTGACTTGGTGCAGCTGGACCAATGCCTAATCAGGTCACCTTTACAGGAAACTTAATTCAAGCTCAGAAAGTAACACCATGCTGAGTCACTTTCCTGCATTTCTCTGTTGTGTAAAAGCAAACATGACCTTCTGCCTTACAGTGACCGCCAACTTTATCGGGACTTTCTTAAGGGACCCATAACCTATCGTCCAGTTGCACATTTAGAGATAGTGTTGTTGTTTATTTTGTTGCATTCCAGCCATAAAAATGAAGCAAAGTCAAAGAAAATAAAACAGTTCTGCTCTTCTAGCATTCCGACAGTGGAAAGGAAATGTAGTGCCTGCACCAATGTGCTGCGGAGAAGCTTAAATCAACGGGTGAAATTAAATCACGAAGTTGTTAATTGACGGGGCAAACTAGACGTCAGAATGTGTGGCTTCATTTAAATGAATAACTCCATTATAATTGTGGAAATACAGTATTCTGCACAAAGCTGTTGCCTCACAGGCACTGAAGGAAAGGATGAACATGAGGAAGAAAGTCCCACTTTTAGGTAAGGTGAGGGTCAGTGATGCTGTGGGCCGCAAAAGGCAGATAAGAGCATGATGTCATGTAGGTTTGGAAGGATGGGCAGACGGTTGCTCAGCAATAAACTAAACATGTAACATGTTAATAGAATAACAAATTAATCTGATTTTTGCAGAAAAGTGATTTGTAAATTGTAGATCTGAGGCTAAAATTACTCTTAGGCCCATTGATTTCTATTTTACTCAAGCTTGTTGTCCATTCCCAGCAACAGGATTGATGCTTAAGAACAAATAATTTATATTACACCGAATATTTTCCATTTTAAAAAGATTTTACTTTGCCAGCATGTTTTGAAATGTGAAAATCTGTGAAAATCTCTACCTACAGATCACCAGTCGCCTCTGTTATGTTTGCACACAAAACCAACCTGAGAGTCATAAAAGTCCAATGGATCCGACGCTGCTGTAGAAGAATTATTTCTCACTGTATGTCCTCACAAATAAACGTTGGATTTTTTCCTGAAATTTCCTGCGTGAAGTTTTGCCACTGCAGTAAAATATGGATTTATTTGAAGGGATTTCACACCTCTTTACCATGGGTGCCAAGAAATGCATCCAACAGCAGCGTGTGCATTTTTAATTAGCCACCATCAGCCGCTGCTCCCCTCCAGCCACCAAACACTGTGATACAATGCAATAGAATAATCCATTCACCTTTAACTTGCAGCATTTAGTCGGCCTGCTGTGCTTGTGTCTGTGAAGCAATGCACTTTCACATGGGCACAGAGAGGGAGGCAGTTAATCCACAGGTTTATGATAGGGAAAGTTTTTCTCTATCCACCTTAAGAAGATCCTCCTTTTCCAGTCCTGTGCAGCCCAGATATCAGTCAAGAGCGAAGGGAGGAAAAGTACACAGATATGCACTGAATGCACATCCTAAGGTCTGCAAAGGGCTGAGCAGGCTCCTGCAGAAACTGTGTAAGGGTTGTTCCACTGTTGTGATTATCGGGCTGCGGTACTGACAGCAGTATAAACACGTATTGATGGGGAAGGTTAAGAGTGTGGCTGCAGGACAAGCTGGAGGAAGCTGTTTGCAGCCCCTGTGTTTGAGTTGACTTAATAAGCTGGTCGATGTTAGAAAACAAGGTCCATGAGCTGCAGCTGAATTATTTCTGAAAGTTTTTTTTTTTTTTGCTCAAAAGGCAATAAATTAAAAGGAAAAAAGGAAAAAGAAAAAAGGTGTAATCTAATAAACAAGGGTAAAAATAATTCCAAATAGTTTGCCAAGTAAGGAGCGCATTCATCCTGTTTGCCACGTGTCAAGGACAAACATGAACATTTGCTGTTAGTCTCTAATTTACGGAGAATCAAAAGCTTTTTAGTTTCAGAAAATACATCTATGCTATGCGATAAAAAGCACTTCTAAAGGTCTTTCCACAACAGAGGCAGGGAGAGACAGAAAAATTGAAATACCTTATTTCTAACGTTTGAGAGTTACACAGTCAATGGTCAGGTCTGAGTGAGTTTTACCTCCAGTGCTGCCATTCAGAGTTCACTTCCACCGCGCATTGATCCTGAACTCTTTCTTGGAAAACAGCCAGAGCTCAGGGAGCTGGAGGAAAACTGTTGAGCGGCGAATCCAGCGATGTCTCCCTCCCTCTCAGAAGAGAACTGCTGACTCCATCTGCATCTCTTGACTTGCAGAGCGCTCACAAATTCAAATACGCCGGACGGTTAAGACACAAGAGAAAGAAGGACGGACGGCCAGGTGGAATACAAATGTGTCGGCTTATAAATAAACCCAAATCGTGAAGGAGTTTTCAAGGAAGCAGAGCATGTGGGCTGGGAGCACAACTCCTGCTATCTCCTCATCCTGCAGCAAGAGGCCATGTGAAAATTGTCCATGAATGAAACGACTGTTGACACAAAGATTTTATTATTTTTTGCCCTTGCTCCACTGTACGGGCAGTGGATTATGAAACGCTGTGATCCATCCTGAGTCCTCAGGCCACAGTAAACATTAGCTGACACATGGGGAGGAAGGATTCCCCGCAGCCGCAGGGCTAGATTGAAGAAGCCCAAGAGAAGCCGCACCGAATCGCCTCACGGTGAAATGGATGATGAAGGCTGGAGGTTCTGGAAGGAGCGTTTACCTTAATTATTCAGGTAATGACCGTCTTAGCTCACCTGCAGGTGGTATTGATTGAAACTGGACCTGGAAGAGCGAGCAGAAGAAGATGTCAAGCATAACATTAGCATTTATGAATATAACCTTGAGTCTTTTTCTGAATGGCTTTCTTTGTGATTATCCAACCATTGATCAGTGGCTGCGTTTCCATTGACTGTTCGCTTAATGGAGACGCACCAGTTTCTAAAATAACTTGTGGTTTCTGATGCGGTTTTGGAGCCAGGATGAGATGGTTTATGGGTCACATGGTCAACAACTGGCTGGTTCCACTGGAGAAAACTTCAAACAAGAAGACGACAGGAAGCAGTTGGAGGATCGGTATGTTTTTTTAATGACTTTTTGCTCTGACAAACTTAATCCATGTTTGTTTCTTTTAATGAAAATGCTGCAATTGTCAAAATTGTGTTTTTTTTCCACATTTGCAGAATATTAATAAAGCTTTTTACACATTTGTAATGGAAATTCAGCTCCTGATCAGCAAACAAAGAGTCAAAGACACACTTCAATATATTCATACATTGGTCATTTTATTAGGTACACTTTGCAAGTAATAGGGTTGGATTTCTTCATTACAGGTTCAGAGGTGTTTGAAAGGTTCATCTCACCCGCACATAAAGAAGTGTGACTTATATCACTGAACTGCACACAGTTACTGCATCTAATCGTGCTTTTGAATAGAAAACTAAAAAGTCTGGGCAGTCTTAGAGGGTTTAAACATTATCAATCGGAATTTATCAAGACAACAATAAATCATAAAACTTCTGACAAGACATTTATGATGATAAACGATAGGATAAATGCCCACCCCTGCCTCAAGTCCTCCCTCCTGCTTGTTTTAGGTGTTTCCTTCTTGCCACAGGCTTGACCTAAATGAATGGGTGTTTAACGGCACTTGATGTTACGCTCAGGAGGTAATGCAATCATTTTAATCAGGTGAAGTGGAGCGGAGACGCATCTAAAACTAACCGAGGCCCCAACCGGTGTTGAGAAACACTGATCTAGAACCTGTCTGCCCGTTGTCCTCTGACGGCTAACGCTAACAGGGCGCCGTCGTCCACACAGCTGCAGCTTGGTGTGAACAGGTGCGCCTAATAAAGTCGTCCTTTCAGTCATTACACCTCTGAGACATCAGCAGAGTAAATGATAGAGAGGGATAAAGCTTCTTAGATTAAATGTTTGTGCCACCCTTTGACTTGAACAATCGTAAACAATAAAATCTCTGGTAGATTAGGCCTGAAAAGTGGGCCGAGCTTTAAGTGGGCCGGTTTTACTTTTAAACATCACCCATCAACTTACTTAAACAAAAAAACAAGAGCAAAGAAAAGACTCCTCCTGAGTTTTAATCAGGGTTAAAATGAACAATATTGGCGAAAATAGGAAAGTTTATTTCAAATTACTGTAGTGAGCAACAAATCTGTTCAGATAATGAAGCAAGAGCATAATCTCCATTAAAGAGGATTTGAAAGCAAGTAAACAAGCTGCCATTTACCTGTGAAGTTTTAAAATGTTACACGGATTTGAACAGATCCGAACCAACGATTGACAAAACGGTCTGGCCCAGTTCATCCTGCAGTAAATACAGTTTCTCTCCAAAATGTTTAGACCTCAGTCGAATTTATTTGGATATTATGTGAAGTGGGAGGAAAACAATACTTTCTTGGTACAAATAAAAATCTGAAAATTTCAGCGAGACTAAACTCCATTCAGTCTATTTATTGGAACCATCCTTCACTGCAGTTTCATCTGCAAGGTTTTCCTTTTACACATCCATCTCCATGTACAATAACTTTAATTAAATGAGTTACAGCATCGTTTAATTCCCCTTTGGGATCAATAAGGCAGTTTTTAATTGAACTGAATTGAATTGTATGTTTTCACCAGCTTTATGCATTTAATAACTTCTACATAGCAAAATATTTGAAGTTCAGTCAAAATCGAGTTTTATAACTTGAAACAAGTTGAACTTCGTTTTGGACTTTGACTAGGCCAGTCTTATTTGTGGATTCAAACCAACATATCCTGTCCTTTATCAGCTTTTTCTTCAGTTGACATTTATGCAGCTTCACTGATCTGATCTTCCTATCAACTCTCCCTCCTTGCTGAAGAAAACATCATGATGCTGCCACTGCCATGCTGTGGTCTCTTTAGCCCAAAGCATTCTTTGTTTTTTTGTCACACAAAGCACATTTTTGACATTTCAATAAAGCATCGGGTTGTGAAATGACAAATTGTGAGAAAAATTGAAGAGGTTTGAGTTTGCAGTTTAAATGCTGTAGATATAACCTTTACGTTTCTTTTTTTTTGTTTCATGTTTTTGAATGTTTTACATTTCTAAATGTCAGTGTTAAGGTAATTTCAGCAAAAGTCAGCTGGATGCTGGTTTTTCCTGTGTGTACTTGAACTATCACTGTCTACCCCAAATACTGTGACTGAGACTAAATTCATGACTCAGTTGTCAAACCAAGGAGAATTTACAAATATGCTGCCGACGTTTAAAAAAAAAAGAAGCATATTTTCTGATGAGTTGAGTCAGTTAAATGGTTTTAATTTAACAGGAAAGGATCTCCGAACCCCAGAGTGAGGAAAGGATGCAAAGCCGACTCCTATCGCCGGCTGAGGCTTAGTTCTATTTGGAAGATTACAAATGTTAATATGTTTATTTTGAAATATAAAGGGCCTTCCCAGGATCAAAAAGTCAGTGTGTGTGTGGTGCTAGAACACAATCTGCTTACGCCAGACCACTCTGTACCAAATGCACAATTAGAGTTTACCAAACAGCGTGATGTGCCTTTCAAGTCCCATCGCCTTAATCGTTCATTGCACAGGAGGATTTGAGTCTCCCAAGGAAGTCAATCCCCCCCGTATCCTCTGGTTTTCTGCTGCTAAGATATCTGTAAAAGGAGCCGCCAACCTCCTGTAGCACCTCGCTCCACCTTTAACGCCAAAGGCTTTGAAGGCAGCTAATTTCCATACTAATGTCTTTCTTTTCTCCCGCCCCTCACTGTAATTCCAGACCAGGAACGAGGCGAGAAGACATGTGTCGCTTGATCTAATGGCGGAGGGCTAATTGCATTCTGGGACACATGCCTGGAATTCGAAATGTTCAACCCAAAATAAAAAAAAAAAGCATGTTGTGCAAGCGAACCACACGCAACATGGAGACAATTAATAACCGTCCTTCAGGGGGGGAAATGTGGGCTGTCCAAGCTTCGCAGTAGACTGTACGGCTGCTTTCATTGATGTCTGCAGCCAGATAGAGACAGGCCTGCCTCTCTCGGCAGCTTGACCCCACTGGGGCTCCACTGTGACTGGACTGTTATGAGGCCAACTTAGCCTGGCCTGCTCCAATCATAGGAGCACAAACAAGCCCCTAACCACCCTGCATGCTAAGCCAGATCAGTCTCAGGGGTGGTTTGTCAGGTTTTGCAGGGATAACATAGCATGAGATTATTTCTCTCTCCACCGCTCATGCTCGTTGACTCTCTCCCTCTATTTCTATCTCTGTGTCTGTTATTTTGAATTTATATCTCTCTGAGGAGAAGAATGCCTCTTTTGACACATGCTGACACACACACACACACACACACACACACACACACACACACACACACACACACACACACACACACTCACATATATATGCAGCGACATAGACACGAACGTGTGCTTACACCCACTCACACACGTCCTATCTACCCGCAACACAAGCAGCCAAAGCATTCAAGGTCTCCATTTATACGGTTCAGCTGTGAAATTAAGATGAGGTGTTGACAAGCTAATGTTGAAATAACTAGAGCCACTAATTTGCAGCCAGCCTTATGGAGCCTGTGTCATCAAATGTTCCTGAGGCCTGGTATTAAGGTGATGAAGTGTAGCATTTTAAACTGGCACAATCATAGGGCAAAGTCCTCATTACCACCAATGCACCAGTGGCACATTATGAAAAGCAATAAACATGACCCTCCCTCAGGCTCCCGCATCTATCACACAGGCGACATATGGGCTCCCGCAGGGGTGGCTGCGCTTACCCGCCCCGGGTTTGCTAACAACGCTGTCACAGCTCGTGTAGAAACCTGCTTTTTCACCAGCGTGAAGTCAACTTTTGTTAGAGTGTGGTTACAACGTTCTCGCTTAGGCCTTACTGTAAGTAAAATATGTGCATCTGTTGTTCTAGGTGTGTTGGAAAACAAGAGGAAAGCACTGGCAGGTGGAGGGGATGGGAGAGTGTGTGTGTGCATGTGTGTGTGTGTGTGTGTGTGTGTGTGTGTGTGTGTGTGTGTGTTTGTTTATGTAGAGAGTTGTTATCAGTGCACCTAACCTCGTTGTCTCTCTTTTTTATGCTGTGTGCAACACATTCATGCTAGTCAGGATTTAGAGTATTACCACGGCTAAACCAGACGCAGCCGCTTAAAACATTTTGGATATTAGATTAGATAGACAGATTAGAGGAGGAAAAATCCCAACAATATGTTTTCATCTTTGTGGCTCAAAAATGCAAAGATTTACTGAAATAATTTACTTAAAACTGTCACAACCTACAGGGGTTTGTAAAAGTATGCAAAGCTCTTGGCATTTCAACCTTAATAAACTCTACTACATTTTAATTGGATTTTAGGTGACAAATATGCAAACATGAAAAAAGAAAAGTGGGATAAACAATCCTATCTTGTTTTATAAGAAAATATAGTGGAAGGAAAAGCTTAAAATTGTTGTGATTCGTAGTTTTCTGTGTTTATTTTTGAGTTTTTTCTGTGTTCATTGTGATCCTGTTCCTTGTCTGTCTTCCCCCTTGATTGTGTCCCAGGTGTGTCTCGTTCCCTTGATTAGCCCTGTGTGTATTTAGTCTCACCTGTTGTTCCTGTCAAATTTTCACGTTTGCATGTCTGTGGTTAGTTAGTCTGCCGGCACAGTAGAACCGTGAAGTCCTGTCGGCATTAGCTTGTCGTGTCAGTCTTTGTTTTTGAATTCAGTTGCTACTGGTGCTGAGCCTGTGTGTTTCCGCTCTGCCATGCTGCCTGAGATTCTGGACTGTGAACTTATCGTTAAATTAATCTTTTTCATCTCATCCTGGGTCTACCTGTGTTCTCTTCTCACCACAACCAACTGCACCTCATGACAAAAATACCCACTGAACATTTTGACTCAAATACCCCTAAATAAAATCCAATTAATTTGCCTTTAAAAGTCACTTTAATAATAAATCTCAGTATGAATCTTAATTAAAAAGTTGGTTGTGTTAACCCTTTAGTACAAATTTTAAACATTAGTTCTGCTCGTGCTAAAGCGTTATGCTAACTTGGTGTTGAGCAGAAGCTATGTAGCTAAAGCACTAAATTCAACCATATTGACACCCACTATGTGTTAATGACACATCATGTCCTATAAATTAGTAAATCATCTCTTTTGGGTCATACTTGTTATTGCATACCTACCTGTACAGCTGCGATTCAGGATGTGATTCTTTGGAACTAATCTTTCACTCAGGGTTTCAGTTTTATAATTGTTGATTAATTGCAAACTCGGTTAATGATTTTGTCTTATTGTCCACAGTAGGGCTTCAGTTCATTCTTCAGAATTTATATCTAAAATATAAATTAGGTGCATTAGATGTTTTCAAAGTTAGCAAAAGCACTAAACGAGAGATTAGCTTAGCTATTTGCTCATTAGCAGGCTGCCGGAGGCTTGGCTGTTGTTCAGATCTCTGTATCCAGTCTGGGAATAATGAGTAAAACTATCAGATTAAATCCAAGTAAAATACCTGGAAATTTGTGGTGTGGTTGAGAAATTTAAAAAATAAGTAAATAGATTATAGAGTGTTTATATAATGTGTCACAAACTACACAGCATGGGGTAAATGTGCACCAATTCAAAGGCAAAGCGAGGGGAGGTGACGTCTACCTTCACAGTTCTGCTGCGGGAGGGTGAATAAGGCACGCCGACATGCTAATTTGTCTTGACGAGAAAACAGCTGTAAACACCCCCATGGGGGCCGACGAGATAAGTGCCATGTTGTTCAGATGGTATCAGTTGGCAACAATGTCCCACCCAGACACTAAACTGCGTTTTCAGGTGTCCCATTCTCCATGTAGTGCCTATAAATCAGAGCTGACACTGAATAAACACAACTGCACAAAGCTAATTGACCAGACTCCAGGAAAACAGAAACGTGTGTGTTTATAGATCCATTGTATTGTCTGTTCAGTCTTGAGTTTGTTTCTTTTTTGTCTCTTTCTTTGCATTTTTGGGCTTTTCTGTCCGTCTTCCGCTTCTTTCTCTCGTTGGAACAGGAGCAGGGCGCCTAACAAAGACACCTGATTTTGCACACCAGTGTAATCAGATCAAAATGAAATTGTGAGCACAGCTTTGTGCCTTTGATTACATGCATTGTGCTACATGCTATAGAAATGTGCAAATGATGTTAAATATCACCAATTTACCAGTCAAGCATTCAAAAGCATGCAGCTAAAACATTTGCAGTCAATGTATCAAACTTGTTCTAAATTGGGCTGGTTTTATTTTGGTTTTATGTTGCCACTGTAACAAGTTTATTTTCCAGTTTGATGGTTAGGAAGTAATTTGTTTTTAATTCAATAATCTTCAACAAGCCAAATATTGCAGAAGTATTTAAACTCTTTCAGGAACAAATATAACTGTATATTATTGAGATTTTATCTGGTAGACGAACACAAAGCAGCACATAGTTGCTAAGTGGAAGTGGCGGTGACTATAAATATAAACGTTCTGTGAAAGTCTTGACATTTGTTTTTAGAGAACATTAGGGAACAAACAGCATCATGAAGACCAGGTAATATGTGAGACATGAACACAGCAGGCGGGTCAGAGATGAAGCTCTGGAGACATTAAAATTGGTTTTAGGTTGTAAAACAAGCTTTAAGAAGTAAACCAACCAAAATATAACCATCCACTAACATTGACTATCAGTGCAAGGACAGCTTATAATCTAAACCTAATATTAGACCTGTGCACTGCAGAACTAGTATCCTGCAACCTCCAGGTTGACACAGGTGTGTTGAGTCAACACACCTGAGTCAAATGAATGAGTCGTTACCAGACCTCTGCAGAATTTCATGACTGAATGTTTGTGAGGAAATTCAGGTGTGTTGGTAGAGACATGCATCTAAGATGTGCTGAACTTGGACACAAACAATACGACTGTGTTAGAATGGTCTAGTCAAAGTATTAGAACTGAATCCAGTTAAGAACCTGTAGCAAAACTTGTATGTTCTTCATCCAGTCTGACTGAACTTAAGGAATTATTTAATTTGTGTCGGTCTATCTGTAACATCATATCTACACACATTAATGTTTGCAGAAATTCAGAGACAAAATGTAGAAAAGCTCAAAAGGTTTGAATACTTGTTTACAAATGTCCAGCAGGGAAATACAACACATTTTGGAAAATGTTAAAGAAATAAAATGCCATCTTTATAAAATGTCTTCCAGACATTGTTGATTTGACATTTTGCGGAAGTTAGGTTTGTATTTTACAAATGAAAAGCAATTATTCAACAATTGCTGCTCTTTTTAACCAATAATTAAAAAAAACAATACAGCGTTAAAGAAAGAAACTCAGTCTAATAGGCATTTTGAGCCAATTTATATGAATTCGACGTGAAACTCTTGGCTTTTTTGGCTGTAAATATGAAAGGACTGTACACAAAGTCTGCTAATTGCCACCTAACAACATAAATTGCTAAAGCAATTATGCATGAGTAGAACAAGCTTCTCTTAAATATATTTCATTTCAGAAGCAAATGGGTCATTGGGTTACAAATTATTAATTGTTTAAAAATCAACAAACTGCATAATAAATTAGTTCTGCTTTTGATGATCAGCTTCCTCACCACCCAGGCAACATCAAACAGCCACATTCAACAGTTCCTCCATTTGCATCTGTAAGCCACAACGACCACAGCCACCGTCAAAACACGGCCGTCTCCAGACACTTTCTGCCGGAGACGGTCTGGGTAGAAATAAACGGCCAGGTTTTCCTAAACCTGAGCGAGGCGAATGGAGGAAACGGCTGACATTTCACCAGAAAGCATCAGATCAGATATGAGAAAATGAACAGCAGCTCCTGAGGACTGTGGAAACCCACGCATGTGTGATCAGGAGTTATCAGAGACGTTTTGTTCCACGCTGACACTTGAAGCTGCCTGGATGTGTTTATTTTGTGATCTGATTGAAATTACTCTGCCTGTGTTTTAATTAAATAAAAAAAAACTGGACTCCTTCATTTGCGCATTAGTCTTATGTTTGTCTTTGTTTGGTCACGTTTAATGGACCTCAATAATTTTGTTGCAGCTATACAGAGGACAAGTAAACTTCTGTCAGATAAAATTTGAGAAAATTTGAAAATATGAGGAAAAAACAAGAATAAAAATACAAATTATATATGTATATAAAATGCTTTTTACACAATTCAATGGCGTATCCTATTAAAACAACCTCATTATATTGATCCAGTCTGTTGCGGTGAAGAGTCAAAACTCCCAGTTTACCTCTGGGTTGCAGTTCCTACCTCATCTGTGGTCATGGTTTCTGACCAAAAAACAAAAATACAAAAGCAAATGAGTCTCCTCTACAACATGTGCCAAACCCAGGGCCGGGGGGCCAAATCTGGCCCACCGTAGCTTTTTATGAGGCCCTCTAGACTCCAGATTACATCAGTGTCACTCCGGGTTTTATCTCACAAATCTGCAAAATTCACACAAAATCAGCAGATCCCCACATTTTCTTTTGATTTTACTCACATTTTTTTCTTAAAGTTGTCCAAAAAACATTCAACTCAAGTGACTGCTGCCTCAGCCTTACTTGAGGTCAAGTTATAGTCTCTTACAGTCTAATACAGCAATTAATAAATAACACATAAAATATTATAGATTAGCACACATATCTTAAGAGGTCCTTATAAATGTTTCCACATCAACATTACAAAATCTGTGATTTTTGATTAAAAAAAACCTCACAAGACAATCACAATGGATGGACTGATCAGAGTGAAAAGAAGAGAAATAATATTTAATTTTAAGAAAAACATTGAATGATGAAACAAACAGATATTTATTGATATTTTAGCAATTTAATGGGCTTTATCAATACATTCTGGTGCAACTGGCCCTTTAAGAACATTTAGATTTTTGCTAAAAATGAAAATGAGTTTGACGCTCCTGCTCTACAAGCTGAAGATAATGAATGGATCTCCGATCGCTGATAAATTATATCTTTAGTGAATTTTACTGGTTTACCAGAAAAGCCAGACTTGTGGCTCTAAAACACCAGAGGAACTGAATTTTAGAAAACTGTTTTGCAGGATATGTTGTGCAGGCTTCCTCTTAAGAACATTTTTTGTTGTTGTTGGAAGCTGAGCTGGGTGTCACCAAAACAAAACAAAGTCTGCAACAATAGGATGGTTTAGTTTTGTAGCTATAGAAGACCAGAGGAAAGAGTATTATTTCCATTCGTTTAGCGACGGTGAGCAGCGGGAGCAGCACCGACTCGTAACAATAGAAACTCTTCTTTCCTCAGCTCACCCTGGGGTCCTGGACAACTGCTTGGGGAAATTAGGAATAAAAACAGGATTAAATTAAAAGTCACCAGAACCCAAGAAAACAATTGTTGAAAATCACAAAAAGAAACTGTTTTGCATCCAAATTGCTCCTTTTGCCATTTTGGTGATCCCAACAGACTCTGGATCCTCGCATGGACATTAGGAGCTGATGCTAATTGATGTCTTATGAAATAGCAACATGCAGAAAAGAGCGGAGGACGTATTGTCATTGACTAGCATCCCATAGATTAAGCCTGTCAGTTTCTTTTCCTACGCCTCTGGCAAGGGAGGCTCAGGAGGAATCAATTTTTTAAGTAGAGCTGTTCGCGCCAGGACCATAATAATGACATCATCTTCAGCTGCAGCCAAAATAACCATGACCATCTTGGCCATTTAGAATCAATGCGCCTCAGTCTCTGCTGTTTTACACCAGCTCCTCTAAGTCTGTGTCTTTCGCACGGGCCGAGATCCAGAGCAGCGCAGTAGTCAGAGGTGATAACGCCAGCATCCGTCGGAGGAGCTTGGATATTCCTTTCCAAGTGAGCAGCAGGGACAGACTACAGACGTGTGCCATTCCTTGGCAGAAGAGAGATCGAGAGGAGAGAAAAAAAAGGACTGATATGAAACAGAATCAGTCATTCTCTGTGTACTTTCAGCAGCACTGGTTCAAGCTTCCCACCACAAATGCTTCAAATATGCTCAAAACTGATGTGAAGGTTTTGAAATTCCCATGGACGTCAATAACGCAACTCTGCCTTCTGTCTTCAGGTTTTACAATAAAACCTCTGCAAAGCTCCAAATCACTCTGGCTGCAGTTCTGGATGTGCGAGGCAAAACATACGGGGGATATCTTTCATTTTCAATTGATAGCTTTTAATTTAAACCCAAACACACTGATGAGGAATAGATGGTGACATGTGATGAAAACGATTGGGTATTTTCTCTGTTTTTAATTTACTGCACATCACATAAACGATGTGTGTATTAATAAGAAAACACAGCTTAACTGAGATTGCAGGGTTTTTTCTTTTTCCATTAATTTGACAGGATAGTTTTGTATGTTTGATGCACATTAGTGACAAGTGTGTAATTTGCATTAATTATCAGTTTGAAGCCTCAATCAGCACACAGTCATGTTTATAGATTTGTGTTTCTCACATTTGTCACTGAAATATGTTTTCAGTGAAGGAGAACGATCTGAAAAACCGAAACGAGACACGTACATATTATGTCCGGCTAAAAGCTTCAGATCTCCATGTACTGACAGTTTAATGAAATATCCAAACGGTGCTGCTGAGCTGTCAATGACCCATCACTCACTGGGTAAAGTTTAAAGATTTTAACATAGATGCAAAAATCAATAAAGGACACAAAGGAATGCCAGCACCAGTAAATATATGAGGTGGGTTGGAGCTTCAAAGAAATACAGCTGACGGGAAAAAAAGTGAAAACATTGAGGCTAAATTACTGCTGTAGTTTGTGATCGACCCTGTTGCTCATGGCGGAATTGTTCTCCTGACCTGACACATTATCCAACCCTCCTGCTCCTCCTCATGCACTCTGGCTCTCCAATTTAGAGACTTAACGGTTAATTTCACAAATATATATTAAAAAAATACACTAACCCAACCCAATATATGCATTTCTAGTGAACAGTTGCACTTGAGTGCATCTTTTTCCTTCTAAATAATAAGTCTCTGCAGCATAATTTCAAGCTGAGGGAAACGCAAAGTGTGCAATGCGCGCTGGCACACATGGCCACCAGAAAGCCCTGAGGAAGGGAAACGTCCCCCGCCGCTGCCTACGGTTGTTTAACTCACCGACATTAAGAATTTATGAGCCTAAAGATTCAACCGGCGCTGTCCATGTGCGACTTGCAATATATCTTGGAAAGTGTTGCAGCAGAGCCAACAAGTTGCTTTGTTGATGCAGGTTTGTCCAGATAATGCAGCTGAGAATAGGCAGGCTTCCTTAAGGAAACTTTGCTGGTTTATTGTCTTCATATTTCAATATCTTTGTGAGTAATGTTTGACGGGTTTTGACGTTCAATTAATTTTACTGGGATTTTATGTGTTAGGCAGAGAAGTATTTATTTTGTGATACACGGTTCTCTGTTTGTATTCAAACTATTTACTCTGATCTCCCTGAACAAGCCAATATGCAGCCAGTTTCCATCATAAGTCAATGAACGGAGAGCTGAACTGTGAGTGATTTAGTAAATCCAGATGTTCTGTGAAAGCCTCAAGTTTATAATGTAAACAAACATCATGGTGTAGGAAGAGCATTTATCGTATTGTTTATCATTTATTGAGATAAATTCCTTGTTACGATAAGTATTCAGATTTATCGTGTTGTCGATAAACTCCTACGAATGATGTTTAAATCTGTCCATATTGTTAGTTTTACTATTTTCGCCACTGTTTCTTCAATGAGAGTATTGATAAATACCAATATATTCCAAAATATGATTAAATGCAGTTACTGTGTGTCGTTCAGTGATATAAATCACAGTTCTGTATGTGGTTTGTGTTGTAAAGAGGCATATTTCAAATGTTTTTCAAGAGCGGTATTTGTGTTGCGTTATAATTGCTGTGTCATGCTGTCACGGCCAAACAGCTACCCATTAAATAAGTAGTTAATGGCTCTTGATGTAATGTTTTTAAGATGTGAACTGCCTTATTGCTGAAATGTACCATACAAATGAACTTGACTTTACTTCTTAGACATACTTTTACTGGTATCACAGTAAAACTTTAAGTCCATATCGCTCACCCTCATCGTGATGATGATGATGATTAGGGAATGCAGCTGACAGGTCAGGGATAAAGCATGTTCAGGTTTGGAGCTGCACAGATCCACAGCTCAGGTGGGATAATCTGTTGACAGGAAACTACACAGTAAAAATGTCAGTGTTGAATTAACACCCAAAAGTGTCTATATGTGTCCAAGTCAGCTGGTGTTAAATTCAACACTACAGAGTCACATTAACATTTACAACGGTGTTAGTGTTAAAATACATTAAAAGTAACACCAGTGTAGTGTTGATCACAAAACATAATGTGGTGTTAAAA
>CAEGAF010072966.1:0-11990 GCA_903067075.1 Micropoecilia bifurca | reverse complement strand
ATATAAAGAGAGAGAAGAAAAAGAGAGAGATTGAATTATCAACTTCACTCATTTTTTTAATGATAGATATTTTTCTGATCTACAGGTAACATTTGCCTCAGATTGCCCTGAATGACCCAGCAGGACATAAATCCAATTGGATAAGAACATAATTTCAAATCAAATGGCTTCAGATAATTAAACACACTGGGCATCAATATCAGGGCAGCATTAAAAAAAAAAAGCATTTCTCACGAGTTGAGTAGAGGAACAGTATGGATTGGTTTCATGCTTAATTATGCCTACTTTTGATAATGGAGAGCCTTCACACAGAGCCGCTTCCGAGTCCTTGATGGTTTCGTTCCGGTCTTCCCTGCCTCCCTCCGCCTCCCGCCCTTCAAAGTCATCCAGAACCAAACGGAAAGTGGGCTACACGGAAACTCTGCTCCTCCCAAACCGTGACCAATCCACACCAGAGCGCACGAGGACGAGTCAGGTGACAAAGAAAAAAAGAAGAGGGGGGGAAACAACATCCCTTATAAGAAGAGCTGCCCATTGCACAGCAGGAAGGTACTGGCCAATCAATAGCCTGGGAACGGCGAAGAGCTGGCGCTGCTCATGAGGGAAACCCCCATGATACCTTGCAGAAATCTGGAGTTCCTCATTTGCCTTTTTGATCCAACCTCCCTCGTCTCTTGCCGTCTGTCTCTGCAGAGAGACTCTAATCCTCACCCGTTTGCTCTCGGTCTCTCGAGGAACTGCTGAAAATCAGACGAACAATAAGCCTGGCCTGTTTGAGTTCTTCCAGAGACAGGAAAAACCTCGTTTCTTCTGGTTCAAGCACAGCACGGCGTCAGTGCCGCATCAGAGTCTTTCAATGGCCTTTGATTGTGTCGATTATGTGCTGCTGTGTTGTTCGTAGAGCTTCTAGAACCAGGGCCAAGACGTGAAGCTAACGGCGGCGTTCTGAAGTGGGCTGAGAACAAGTTGGAGGAATTAAAATAGCAAAGCTGAAGGAAAAAAATGAAGGCCAGGTGAAATGAAGCGGGCGCAGAAGATGAATGACTCATAATAACCTGGCCGGCGACTTGTGATTGTGTGTCTGGCGGTGATGGAGGGCGGCCCTTCAGAGATCGGCGGCTCTCGGTTTGATGAGACGCCAGTCGTTATGGGTGCCGAGACGCCAGAGCCAGCCGGAGCCAGCGGGTATCGAACGGGCCCTCTGATGAGAAATGAAAGGGATGTGTTCTTAACCGCCAACACTGGGATGAAAACGGCTGAGAGTCAGGATGAAAGCCCACCGGGTGTTCAATCATCATCATTTTGGCCAGATGGGAGGAAAGCAGCAGAGTACGGAGACATTTTCAGAATGTCACACATGCTAGAAAATGCAGTCACAAACAGGAATTCTCTAAAAGTGTATATAGTTCTTTGTAAGTAGCCTTGAAAAAAAGCATATCAGAACTTCTTTTTACGGGAGAATATTTTATAAAATCAATGATAATGATATTCCCTCATCAAAAGTGAATCTGAAGAGTTGCCCTGATTCTTTCAAATCCATTAATCTCCTATGGCAACCATTCAGGTGTCTGGTTGGACCTACCTCTGCCTTTGAGGACGAAGCTCCTCCTCGTGTTGCGTTTCCCTTTAACATACCGTCCCCCACAGCTCCCTCACTCAGCTCCTTCAGACTAGCCAGAAGCAATTAGCAACACCTGGTGGAACTGAGTATCTGCTGAGCTCATCACAGGAAGCATGTCTCGGTGAAAGGCTGGTAAAAACATTGTTAAAGGGTTAATAGAGATGTTGTGATGAATTCCTGAAGGCAGAGATTCAAAAAAAGCAGGGGCTTTTAAAGAGACAGTGAACCAATTTCAAGGTGTAAATTATGATGCGGAATTTCTTTGAAATCATAGTTGATATTTATGGCTTTTTTATAACAACTGAAGGTAGCACAGTGATTTGAATTAGGTAGCAAACAGAACTGTGTGCCTGAAAATGCATAATAAACATACATAATCCCAAAATCAGATGGACTAGAACATGAAAGCTTGGACAAATATTCTGATGTAGAGTGGCGGGATGCTGACAGGCGCCATTCAAACAAGAATTTTTATTTGCCCATTATTATTTCAGTTATGTTAAACAGGATTAGGTCACATTAACATGGGAAAAGTTTTGAAATGGTGGTGCCAGGAGCAGATTGGTATAAACAACGTCCAGATTCCTTTAAGTTCCTGGGATGTCATCGAACACGACGCGCCCCTTCACCACATCCCTGTGGCTTTCCCAGGATCCTCCTACAGAACTGGGATGAAAGGAATGATGCTGCAAGCAAAGTTGAAGTTCTCTTTCGTCTCAAAGCGAAAAGCCCCTACAGCGAATCACTTTAATAGTTCCCAATTGCTCTTCTTCACAAAGGTAAGACCCCTTCGCTCCCTCTTCTCCCCCAAGTCTCTGGCAACATCCTCCCATCTGTCTCTCTCTGCTGCCAGCGAGCAGATCCCACCGGAGGGAAAGGAGCCGCTACCTTTCCTCTAGCTTTTCTTCGCCAGTCCCCACCGCCTCCCAAAAAGCCCTCGCTTTCAGATTTGTAATGCTTTTATCCAACTGGGAGCAAGTGGAAGGGTAATCAAAATAATTACCTAAGTCTAGTTTTGTCTCACCAGAGACTTGTCTGTTTCCATGTGAGCCTTCCACCAGACTGAAGCTGGTCTGCGTCTCGGGGACGTTTTGTGGAACATCACACAGGCAGCAGCTGTCAAAACACGGCACAAGCTGGAACAGAGCGCCGGCGTCTGCCAGGAGGTCTATCACTTGGATCCTTAGACAGAAGATGTGCAGCCACTTACCGAAACAAGGCATAAGTGATTTATTTACTTTAAAGAAGCTCCTGATGCACTGAATTTAACACGTCAAGCCATTTAACAGCCACAAACTTTTACATTGGAAATTTAAAAACCAATACGTGTTTAAAGTGAGGCGTTCTCTTTTACTCAGCCAACCTAAGCATGGTCCTCAGTAGAATCTTTGCTTTTTGCACATTAGCTCAGTCACGGTCAGATTGGACAAGCAACATTTGTAGCATTAACCATATAATTGCACAACTTAAAATTACAAAAATAAATTTGCTTGATAGAAACATTACAATTTTGAAAAAGCTTACGTTTTTTTGGTGAAAAGTTTTGCTTTTGGATGGTGGATTTTTTTGGGCCATATCCAAATTTAATTTATTTCATGTCACACATCACATGATCAACAACCTGATGTTGCCGTTGGTGTAAACCACGAAGAAGAAAACAGGAAGTTGTTGGCGTATGATGGTGCAGCAAGTTTTTTTTAAAGACTTCTACTGTGAACAAACTTATTTGCCTGTGATTTAACTTCAGCTATTGCAAAATTGTGTTTTTTCGATTTGTAATGGAAACGCAGGTTGTGATCAGCAGTTTTCAAGTTCTACCATAGATTTTCAGCTTGATTTATATCTGGACCTAGTGACTGTCATAGTGTCAGATATTGTTTTTATTCACTGTAACGCTGTATGCACTGCACTAAATATAATATAAGGATATGTTGCAAGAAAATGCAGCTGTTCCGCTTATTGAAATTCCTTTTTGACACACCTGGTATCAGGTAATGACCACCGCACCTGTGTTGCATTCAGGACCCTGGTTTGCTACGTGTCCTGCTCTGTATTCATATAACTGGAATGTCGACATAAAGCTGGGGCTTTGACTTGAATGAAACAAAACAAGCTCAACAGTAGATAGTCAGGTCTGCTTCCCAACAGAGCTGCTACTTCAAACTCAGTTTCCAGCCCAAAAAAGCCGTAAAACCCGCCGAACTTCAAATAAACCAGCCCATGTAGTCATATATGTTGTGACAATTCAAAACATTTGTGGTTTTTCTTTATTATATTCTGACCAGAACCAGATCCATTTTGGAGTACAGAAGACTCGACTCATTGAACTCAGTGAGACTTGAGGTTTTTTGTGGCGATTCTTAGAAAGATTCTAGAGATTGTGCATTTAATTAAACATTTTATGCTTTTCTGGCATACAGTGACAACTATTTCAAAATACTTTTCCTCTAAAGCTTTTCTAAAAACCCGCAAAATGTTGTGAAAAGCAGCCCAAATTTTAACAACTTGTCCAAAGCCAATCGGGCACAAACTCGTCCAAACTGGGCAGCGCTGCTCCACCAACACAAACCATAGATATTCGTCTCCCACAGTGACTCTCGTAGTGTCAGGCACGTTGTCCAAAAATTGAAAAGACCTTAATTAAAGATTAATGTCAGTGTTTCTCACACGCGGCGCTTAGATAACTAATTCCCCAGGGGGCCTTCCTGATAAAACCACCAGGCTGGACTCCAGATTTCTCGTTTTCTTTATTTTTTTTCTTCCTCCTTTCAGAACAAAAGCACCAAGGCGGCGTGTTCAGCCGAAGGACAAGCAATAACAGCTTCAGCTGGTGTCTGCACATGGTGCCACCAGCGTGGGGGGAGGCTGAAGAATAATCACGTTCAGGAAAAGTGACACAATCAGGAGACGTAAGGCTCTTCGCTGTGGCTCCCCATCCCATCGCCCCTAACAACAATTACTGATGCTTGTTCTCTCTCCGCTGCCTGTGTGCGTCGTTGGGACACGCCACTCCACGCAGCCATCGCTGTGTGTAAATGAGCCTGGTATTAGACGCATCCAGAGACGGAGACGAGTGGCGTGTATTTACAGGCGGAGGCCTACAAACACATGTTTCAGCAATTTCCACTAGATGTAGATGAGTTCTGTCCACAACACTGTTGTTGAAGGAATTTGTCTTTTTTTTTTACAATCTAATAACAGATCCTTCCCTCCATCATGTCAAGGTTGTTTCTCCTGTGATAAGAAAGGCGTGTAGCGTCTTGTTTGCAATGAATATCTACAGGCTTCTAACGAAGAACCAACCCTTTGATGGTCTGAAACTCTATGCTTCACTTTTTTCTTACTGCTCCACTGTGGTCATTTCTAAATAACAACTCTTCACATCACAAAGCTGAACAAGCCCCTCGCACAGATGAAAACAGGAAATCCCAACGACATCCAGCAAGCTGCGAAATCCAGGGGATAATAAGAACATACAAGTGACAATATGGAGTAGAAGCGCTGAGGCAGATGTGCTCTGATTATTTCCTTATTCACTCAAAGTCAGACAGAACGTGTCGCCGCCTCACAGACAAACGGTTTTTAGTCCCACGCTACAGAATTAACGTTAGTATAGCCGTTAATTCAGTTACAGTTTCTTTGAAAATGATTCATATTTCTTCAACCTTTTGGGACAGGACTTTCATGCCTCTATTTTGAGTAGTTAATTACATAGATTTTAGCACCAGTTCCATTGTATTTACTTGTTTCAGGCACCCCCATAAATCGCTCCAACGCCTGAACAAGACATCAGCCTCTGGTGGCTGACTGATGATGAGTGCTGAGTTATAAATATATCTCATGCAACTGTTTACATCAGTTGCTGCCGTGATTTTTAATGGCGCATCGCGTGAACGAGCTTATTCACATGTGATTTTCAACTTTATTTCTTGTTTAATGGAAACACAGCGCTTGTGAAATTGTTTTTTTGACATTAGCAGTATATCGACAAAAATTTGATCACATTTGTAATAAAAAAGCAGCTACTGTCTCTATTAAAGTCTTCCTCGGTCTTCATGATGCTGTTTTATTGTCATTTTTTTGACAAACCTTTACAGGCTTCATACAGAGGTTAAATTTATAATTAATTCTGCACTAATTTGTTTCGATTCATCACATAAAATCCACACCCCAAAAAATGCATTAAAATGTGAAATTCCAATGTGACGGTTCCTGTGAGTTGGTGGTAAAAAATGAGCTTGCCCTCCATAATGGTGACTTAAAGCGTGTGTCAGATCATTATAATCCCAATCCTGGAACAGATTGTGTGTGCTTGGGCAGAGAATGACTGTCACAGTCTATAGAAGAACGCTGTGCTTGCTGTGGGAGTAACAAAGCTTGACAAGTTGCTTTGCCGTTTCGAAAGGAACAGACAAGGTGGCGTCAATGAGGTCCATCGTTTTCCTTTATGCCTTAGAGCACATTATTGCTGTTTCAACATTGGCAATTACCGAACAAATAAAAGATAGGCTTTCTTTAATTAACTCAAGAGAAAGTACAAAGAAAAGTTATTGAAAGGTTTTTCCTGATTGACAAAGCCATTGTTATTCGTATAGCTAAAGCTTGGTGACTATTCCAGCGGGGTGGTGGGTGGGGGCGGGGTGGTGGGTGGGGGGGGGGGAGGAGAGAGGCTGGCACTGCCACCTTAAAACTCCAATCCTGCTTTTTGACTTTTGGTTCATGAAAATGTCCTTTTATAAATACAAAAAAGTACAACATAGCCACAGTGTTCTTCGGTAATCTGACTCAACTGCAGTCACAAGTCTTCTGCTTATCTACTTGTAAATTTGCTTTTTTTATCACTGTGCTCTCACTTAGCATCACTCATCCTTTCCAACGACAATGCAAAGTCAAGCCAAGAACTAAATACACTCATTTGCTGTTCTAGATTTAGGCAAAATGGACAATTAAAGTGTTTACAAGGTTCTAGAATCATTTAAATGAGTGAAACTGTTTTCACTGTGTACATCCGTTTAGCTACTGAAGGACTGAAGAGGGAAAGTAAGCAGCTGCAAGGCGCAGAGAAACAAATGCACAGCATGTCTGACCACTTCTTTTGTGCTCTGGTCTGTTCAATGCCAGCAGAAAAGACAGATGTTTTTTCACAAGTGGAGCATTACAGTGAACATTATAATGCTCCACTTGATATGCATACATATATAAATATGTATAAAACTTTATTAGAAATTGCTTTGTATTTATTTCAAATGTAATGAACTCACAGACTGAAAAAAAGAACGAGAGGAAATATAGACACAATGCTCTGGGAATCTGATTTAGCACTTGCAGAAACAGTGAAAGAATATGGATTTACCAACAACATCACTGAAAAGTACAATTAACACAAGATATATATAGTGCTGACAACCACAGGACAATATAGAGTAATCTGTTAACACCTAAATAGCAGGACCCGAGACAGACATGAGGGAGATCAAAACCACAGGCATCTGAAGGTCCCCCAGAGCACCGGAGCACTGCGAGGACCACCGCAGGGACAACCGCACGCCCCTCCACTACAAAGCAATGTTTTCTCACGTGAAAAGGAACAAGTGCACGACTTTGAAGAAAAACTAATGACACGTCATTGAACACAGATTATTAAACACAGCGAGAGGATGGAAAGAGAATTAGAGCTGATGTTGAAGAGAACCATAACAGACATGATCGCATGTCTGTTATGGTTCTCTTCTCTTATCGCAAATTAAATTAACTTTGTGATTAGTTAAAACATTCATTGATATTTTTTTCTCTATAGGGAGTTTTACTAAATGTGTTTCACTTTGTCATGTTCTGGTTCACATAAAAAAAATGTAAAAACTGTTTCTACATATGCCAATAATCAAATCCAAACAGCAGTGCAGTGTGTTTAACAGGATCAGATGGAGGAGGCTGGTCGTCTTCGGGATCTTCTAACATTGCTCTGATTTATGAGCGCGGACAGAGGCAACTCATTTCTGTAATGACCAAAGTAATCTACCGAAACCTGTGCAAATTAGCTCAGGGTCACAAATGAGCTGACCTGTTGATTCTGTAAATGAGTGGTAGTTAATTTACAAGTAACACAAGCACAGAAGAGACATGGTCTGCCTACACATATTCTGTCACCATGTATAACTTAAGGCAAAAAATGATACAATAAAGCAACCAATAGAAAACTAGCATGTTAGAAGACTATTTGTTTCTTATTTTCATTGTAAAGTTAATAAATGAAAAAGCAGACGTCTTTGTGGTTTCTGCAATATCACCATGAAGAACACGGCTCAGCATTTTCATTACAAATGGAGCGACAAATGTAAACAGTTACATGAGATTATATTCCTAGTTCAGCCATGTGAGCATTGATCATCTATATCAGCCATCAGAGGAGACGTCGGCGTCTTATTGGAGTGACAAGCTCCGCCTACTGAGGGAGCGCCAATGGGAATGCAGCATTTTGGGGAAATTGTCGCCTGTGGGTTCGCTGCGCCAGGAACCACTGACATGAGGTTGAGTGGCATTAGAGACTTCAGTATCGATCATCTATAGATGGTTTAATGAGGGACCTCCCACCTACCTTCATCTCCTCAGTCACTTCTCCTTTCAAACTGACAGCAAACATCTACAAACCTCCTCCATGTTGTTCTGTTTCCGTCTCTCGTCTGACTGAGCTCAGACCATTATTCTCATCTTGCATCGACAGCCTCACCTGTGACGGTAAAAGTCTTCGACATGGCTTTGCCTTCATTGCCTTCGCTGTAATGCTGTCCATATGTGAGGCCTAATTACTTTCTGAGCCGCCCCCTCCTCCTCCCTCTGGTGCAACAAGGTCGCGCTACTGACGCCACCTTCCCATTCACACCTTCAGGAGTCACACGACGAGAGCTAATCTCATTCCTTCACAAGCCATTACCTTGATCAGACGGGCTTTTACGCAATTTGCAACGCTGTCCAGATGAGAGAATGACTTTTCTTTAGCGGCAGTGAAACGTGCTCATCAGCATCCCACTGAGAAGCTTCAAACTGTCAGCCAACACGCACCAACTCCAAATTGGAGTTAAATTGAAGAGGCGTCCGGCTGGAGAAGGGCCAAGACAAGCGGGGCCCGGGCGAGGCGGCGGTGGCAGATGTCGATGAGGGTTTTTAATGGACTCGAATTAATTCGCATAGGGTGTAATTTGTCCCGTGGATGCGGGAGGCATTCCGAGACCGAACTTTTTCAGGGTCAAGGGAGTCGTCGCGTTGATAGGCATCTGCTGGAGAGGCCGGCAGATTTGTAAAAACTGACAGATCTGATCGGACGTTGGGGCAGTGATGGATTGCATTACGCCTATGCAAGGCTGGTTGTGAGGCCAGATCAGATCCCTCACATATGTTCGGCCGTTTCTTCGCCTTCTCAACCAATTCATTACACATCTATAAAGCTACAGTATGTAACTCTGATGAAAGCATTTTTTCGAAACCGTGACAGTATCACGAGAGAGATAATCTGTGAAAATAAATCAAGCTCCTCTGCCTTCTAAGAGTGATAACTGGAAACTACCAATCAGAGCCAGGAGGCAGGACTTAGCACTGTCAATCATGAGCAGTTGTGCGCCCCGCCTGTTGCGAATTCCAAGACTGGTTAGCACAGCCAGCGATGATGATGAATAAAGAGTTTTCCTGTAACGGTGAGTTGTTTCTCCAGCATCAGATCATTTAGCAGTGTGTACATGGAGTGGATTGGCAGCGCTAAGACCCGCCTCCTGGCTCCTATCTTTAGACAACAGTAGTACCTCAGGGAGGAAGGGGAGGACATTGATCTTTTTACAGACTATTTGTTTCATATTATCCTGTGATGACATGGTGATAACTCTAGCACATTTGTAAAAAGAAGAACATATGTTTTTTTTTAATTAAATACAATTTACTCCCTACAGTTTCAAACATTCCAATCCACAATCTGTACCTTTATTAAAAGTCCATGCGCTGGATTTCGCAGTAGGTTTAGAGAATCAAAGTTTACTGTTGACACGTAGAATAGAATTTAAATATTTAGTGCTTGAAGTTGTAGAAAATCATGACACTAAAAAATGAAAACAAATCTGTGGCCTGGCTTTCTTTGCTTTTGAAACGAATTACTTCTTAATACACCGAGATGCATCACATCTAAAGTGCCTCAGGAAGATGGAAGAACTTTTTACAGCTGAGCTCTCTGTGGACTTCGTCAGATGCAAGGTTTCTTCCTCTTTATGTTACAGATCTTTTTCTCCTTCTTTGAGGTTTTCCTTCATGGATTCATAGCTTTGGATGGACATGGATTTACATCCTCAAGCTCAAGTGTTCTTTTCAGAGCTTTAGCTCAGCAACTATTGGCAGCAGTGGGCACCGCTAACCAAAATGACTAGTTGTGTTAACTCTAAAGCACTAATCATAAACATTAGTCCCGCTAATGCTAAGAAGCTAACGCTAAAGCACTAAATTCAACCACTCTCTAAGTGACCCAAGCAGAAAATGAAGAGTCACTCAAAACTGTTCATATACATGAATTGTTTCGCATATATTTGTTTAATTAACACCCTGGTTGGTTGTTCATGTAAGTGCTATAGTTCTCTCCTCAATTGTTGTATATGAGCCATTTGCTAAATAAAGTCTTTTGGGGGAAAAAACAATATAGGAGAGGAAATGAAACTCTGTGAACCAACTTCAAAACAAGAGCGTGAATATAAACGTCTAATGACTTGAAGAATTCTTAACAGTCGATGACCAAAACGTCAATGCAGACGTCAAATTTTATCCAACTAAGATTTTGCAAAACAGGCAAAGTACTAAAAAACATAGCATTGCTATTGGCATTAGCGGATTAGCAGGAGGGCGTCCACCACCAACAGGCAGTCTTGTCTTTGTACTTGATGTGCTGTTCTTTAATGCAAAACCTTTCTTTGCACATTTTGTTCAATAAAGATAAAAATAAAAGTAATTTCTGTGAATAGAAAAATCAGCCGCTGAACTCAAACGGCTGCTTGAACTCTTCGTCACTAAGAGTGACCTCAAAGAAACTTTCCTACTTATCTTTTTTTCCTCTTCTCTGATGGCTTTCTCACACATAAACATGTCCCTGTTGTTAATCCCACCTACAAAGCGCAGATTAGTTCACTGTTTGTCTGGCTGTGACTCAGTGGCATGAGGGCCAGAATCCCTCTTTGTGCTTTCCATTGATATTTTCAGTCTTTCTCAGAAAAGAAATGAGATTGAGTTTTCTTCTTATGCGCACTCGAGCGCTGAATAGCTAGCAGATGCCTGGAGACGACGAGGCTCGTGGTTATTTAAAGCCACGCGTGTTTGTTGCAACTGTCCTACTTAAATATTTCTCCAGGGCTCATCTATTGGTGAATAACATGTACAGTTCAGATGGAGTTCAGCAGCATCCAAACTTAGACCAGGTGGATCGACTCTTCAGTCACTTCTAGTTTCAGTCTGACTTTACGGGCATCAGATATTCTGGTTATCATGAGCATTATGGAGCTTCTGATGCTATAAATCTGTCATTTCATACACCTTTTACAATTTAAAATAAGCTGCGTTGTTGTTTTAGTTTTTCTTATATCAAACAATAGGTTATTTCAATAAAAGTTAACTTGATTTGTTCCACTTGAGAAACATTTCAATGAAAAACCAGTCATTTTTAAAAGATTAACAGATTCCCTTTATGCTTTTTTACCCTTACTTTTATTTTGGGATGTGCTGCCACCTGCTGGTCATGACTCTACAAGCGCAAACATTTGAACTAATTGAATGATTTAGCGATTTTTCTTTCCAAATAATTCATATTTACTTAAAATGGAATTAATTAAGGTAAAATAAACTGACTATATATATATATAAACAGTTTTTTCTGAAGGTATTTGAGGAGTGAGTGATGCAGATCAATGATTTGATGGAAACTGTTGGATTTCCTTAGAAAGAAAACTTTTTTAAAAACCAGTTTGAATTATAAACAGTCTGATAACTAGAATCAGTTGCAATGTGTGTATGATACTGGGTTGACTTTGTTTGTAAAGTTGGTGAATTGGTGCTCCGTAAATAAACTGATCTGAACTGATTTTGTCTTTTACAAACGAAACTGAATCCCTGAACACATAAGGAATTGTGGAAAAAATGTAAAGCAAATATACGAGACACTCAGAAACTAAAACATAGAGATCAGTAAAAAAAAATACATATGAAAATGTTTTTATCACAAGAGGAAATCACATCTTCTCAGTAGTTTTTATATGCTGACTTTTCCATTAATTTAACTAACTAACTAACTAACTAACTAACTAACTAACTAACTAACTAACTAACTAACTAACTAACTAACTAACTAACT